>WOFM01002368.1:0-19867 GCA_011428145.1 Ericerus pela
ATATTTTTAAAATTCTAACAGTCTACATTATTTTCTTATTAAGAAGTGGAAAAACAATGTAGATGTACAAAAATGGCAAAAGAAATTAACATACCGAGATTTTCCATCGGTGTGTTGTATATATCTCATATTTCATGCCTGTATATGGATGGTGCCTAATAATAGAATTAAACCATGAAAAAAATTAAACCAAAATTTTAATTTTATTCATTGTTTTTCTGATTTTTTATTTCCATTATTGATGACACTCAGCAGAACATCTAGGAGGCCAAGGGCGACGAGTCCCCCAGTGGTAGATTTTAGAGGGAAGCAAAATTTGAAGAGAACTTATTAATGAAAAATTAAATTAAACTGAAAAATGAAATCTTCAAAAAAGAAATTAATTGGTGTAAAAGCAGCTCATTTCTTGATCCCCCGGTAAAAAATTTCTCAGTTGCGCCACCGATAACACTATGTATATACAGACATGTAATATGATGTGTAGACTTCGTATAGATGGAAAGTCTAGATATGCTAATTTCTTTTACCATCTTTACGTCTATATTTTTTTTCAGATCCCCGGCCAGTGAGAAAGTCTCACTTAGGGATTATTATGGTTTTGAAATCAATACCGTTCATTATCGTCCTGTATCTCAGCTTCTATATGATAGTTATAAAAATGCATTGAAATTATTTTGTTCAAAATTTCATGTACATTATTTATATTAAAATTATATTTATTACATAGATATCGCTTAGCTATGGAGGAAAATTGTAAAAACTAAAAATAGTCTGACGTTGTAGTTCCCCCCTTGATGGAAACACAAAGTTTGGGAGTGAAACATTTTTATTAGTGAGGAACTGAAATATTTTGTAACTAGTAATTCCATTTCAACCTCATTATACTGAGCTGTTGTAGTCGTATAGACAGGTCCAAGGTTCGAATGGATGAAGTTTATATTAATTGTATTAATCCGGTTTGCAGGTTTGTCACAGGTTTCAATCTTCAGCGTACCGTAACAATCAATGGCGCTACCGTGGCCGATGTGATAGTATTCAGTTTAGTGTAGATAAGCGTATTTTTCTAATTGGTTTTGGTCTGTATGGTTCATCAAATGGTGGAGCAGATTATAACGTAAAAATTGAACTTCGACGCGCCGGACGTGTATTAGCTGAAAACAATAGGAAATTCTTCTCTGATGGATCTAGTAACACATTCCGCGTGTACTTTGAACATCCTATTCAAATAGAACCGGAATCGTTTTACACGGCTTCCGTAATTTTAGATGGAACAGAATTAAGTTACTTCGGACAAGAAGGTATGACCGAAGTTACTTTTGGTAATACTACCTTTCAATTCCAGTGCTCGTCAGAAAGCACTAATGGTACAGGCGTTCAAGGGGGACAAATTCCAGAATTAATTTTTTATGGAACCGCTTGAGTTATGTTGAAAACCCTCGTTCCCGTGTGTTTATCCTGTTCATAATTTTTTATTGTAAATCGAAATTCGATCGATTTGGGGTGTTTAGTTAAAACATTTTCAAAAAGTATTAAATTGAGTTTGTTCATTTAGGATAGTTAAGAAGAATCCTATAGGAAAAATAACTTCATTGGTATAGATTAAAACTTTTTTAGCTGTTGAATTTGTTTTAGGTACCTCCTGTCTTCTGACTTTAAAGTAATATTTTTATTTTTATTTCTTGATTCACTTTATACCGATTTCTCTGCATTTGAGAAACATAGAAATACGATCTTTACTTCTTGTTGCATATTCACCTCTTTTTATGCCTTTGCATGGCGAATGGTTTATTACTCAGCTTTTTGTGTTATCTTTTTCAAGTAATAATAATTACAGTTGCCAGATCCTAAATTTGTTATAAATTGGTAGAGATTTTTTTTCTTTTTAGTTTTTATGCAAGTAACAAAGTAATGTAAAAATTAAATTAAAAAGTTGGTGCTTGATACTAAATTTTATAATTAAATTTATATTGTGTTGAAATATCGTCGTTTCTTCCTTTATTACTTATATCAGTTTGATGATAAAAATTAATTATGCTTGTGCTTAATTGCCGTTATGTTTTGTTGAAGGTTTTCCTCAATCTTCGTTTACACCAAATGAACATTTCCTGTTCGATCTTTTTCGATTTTCACAAGGATACACGATGTTTGTTGCTGTTCGCTCGGGTAATGAATTTCGTTCGTTTTATCAGTTTGTTTGATGGTTGTTTACCCCAAACGAGTAAAAAAAACATTCGTTGTTCGTTTGGTGTAAACGCAGCTTCAGAAACAACATGGAATGCTTCAGTCATAGCTGCATCTCTCCGATTTCATTCTAACGATTAATCTGTTTCGACGAAACGAAAACATAGTGCAAATGAATATATTTAATTGTGGTTACTGGACATAAGTGCCGACGAACGAAGCAATTAAAAACTCGAAACAATGTTAATAGAGGCCAAAAACGGTGTAAAAAATTAAAATTTTATCCGCGTGATTTTTGCTTAAAAAATTCCTTTTTCATTACGAAGTAATTATGCGTACAAAAATAACGGAAATTTATTTTTAGAAAACTTGTACTACCTCTCTTCCTTTACATAAATCGTACTTTTGTTTTTTTTTAAAGGAGTTATTGAGAACTTCTTTATACAAGCGTACATAGCTCCGTCGTAAAGGAGGATCCAAACATTCTCAGTGGTCTCTTCCGACCCCGTCCTCATAAAAATCGCCTAAAGAAAATAATACACAATTTTCAGAAGTTGAGGCTTTTTTTTCTTTCTTAGGGAGGTCCAGAACCACAAAATCCCCAACTTATATACGCCTTTGCTGCTTCGTCAATTTCCCTTCCAAGTTGGCTTCTTTGACTGTTGATACTTCACCGATGTTCCCTTCAACTGTTGTCTAGTAGCCATTAGCACAGCACTTTCCTTTCACTCTCAAAACACAGTTGCAGGCAGTCCCGAGACAAAATTGCGAAAATATATTTAGGCCAGGGATGTGGAAGATGTAAAACTTTCATTTTTATGTAATTTGATTAAAATTTTAGACAAGAAATAGGATAGGAAAAGTTATAATGAAGATCGAAGTTAGAAAATATGGGTAGTAGTGTAGTGGTAGTGCAGTACATACTACATAAAAATAAGTAGGTATTGGTAGTGTAGTACATACTACATAGAAATAAATAGGAAAATCAACTATTCCCTTTGAGGATATATATATATATATATATATGATGGAGATGACACGGAACAATTTTAACATGTGTTTGAGGGTCCAGACTATAGTTGCCGCGTGCTGGCGTACGAAGTACCCCAGACTGAACACCCCAACAAATCCAAATCGAAAATCAGTGTAAAAGTGAGGTACTTTGTACGCCATTGTTTATAAACAAATGCACGTTGCGAGATTTTCCTCCAATCAAATATTTATTTGGAAGTACATGTGTTTATAGATGTGCTTTCTATAGGTAGGACCCCAAAACTGCCCATGTGTCATCTCCATCATACATGTATACATCCTCGGAGGTTGTCACTAGTCGGTTATCTTCTGCACTGAATAACGTGTATCGATAAATTTACCCTTTCGATACTTGTATAAAATTGATTCAAGGAAAGTTATCGATATATTTCGTTTTTTTTAACGGAGTTTTATTAGAGGGAAAAGCTGTGAGAAAAGTATTTATGTTAATGGTTCTCACTTGTCTGTACTAGTAGTTGGTACGCACTCTTTACCATTTGGGAAATACCTTTGACTATATAGCTTAATGGACTGCTAGAACTGATAAGAAATACATAGGGTTAAATGAAACACCGCTGAAGCCACTGTTAACAGGCGTTCTTTTTACGAAAAACGACCTTTGGTGATAAGTGAAAGTACAAACACTAGTGAAACTTAAAAGAATATGGTTCTCTCACTGCTTATATTGTTAGGAGTCACAAAAATATAACTGAATACAAATTCAGTTTTCACACAAAGTACCTTTTTCGAAAAGTAATGCCTGCATTCTTTGGCTTCAAGATTTTATTAGTTTTAGCAGTCCATTAAGCTATATAGTCAAAGGGAAATACTAATAATATTTTCTGTGATGTCATGTAATCATGTCTTTGTGTATTGTAAGAACTCACATTCTGCAGAGTTCACTTTTGCCTGTACTTTGAATGGCGAACATTCTAAATATATTCCCTGTGATAATATATTGCTTATTTAATTATTCCAATATGGTAGCACTCGCGAAGATTAATTAATAATAAAAGATCCTCAATTAATTAATAGTAGTAACAAAAATAAGTTAATGACTTTGAGTACATATTATTGTTAAATTTGTGATCAGATCGAACGAGAAAAGTATCTTTTTATTTAAAAATAACGAAATTCACAACACCATATTTTATTAGATGTACGTCAATCGACGTTAAGATTCGAACAACTTATTTATCACAAAGGAATTACAGACAAAGCGAATCGGCGTTCGGCTAATGGCGATTCAGTGTAGCCACCGTTGGTAACAAAATGTACAACTAGATATATGAGGTAGTGTGCAGGTTTGCCAAAAGCATGAGTTAAATCAATACTTCCCCTTCAAACCTGCAGTCAATACATCAACAAAGATAATAAAATATCACAAGTGCAAATATGTAAATATGAAAGGTATGCACTAACATTTAAATCACAGAAATATATGTATATAGAAAAAAAATGAATATGTATGTCACGAATCAAAAGGTTTATATAGATCTCACGAATTAAGCAGGAGAGAACGAAATTTTACAAATTTGACACGACCCAGACCTTTGGTAAATGTGTCGGCTATCTGGTCTGATGTGTCTATAGGTACTAATTTAATTAAGTTATTATTAACATGGTCACGTACATAGTAATATTTGACATCCAGGTGCTTGGATTTCTTCCTGGAGCCATTGGCGAACTTAATGCAATTGGCATTGTCTTCAAAGACAGGGCACGGTCCATTAACACTAATTGTCATGTCCTTAAGAATGTTTACTGTTGAAATGACATCGATAACAGACTCACAAAGTGCGACAATCTCACTATCAGTAGATGAAAGAGTTACAAGTGGCTGCTTTTTACTTCGCCATAAGACGAGTGAACCATAAACGAAAATGCAGTAACCACTTATAGACCTACGAGTATCAGGGCAATTTGCCCAATCTGCATCTACATAGCACTTAACGATGTCATTAGATGGATGAAACACAAGACTCTGATCAATAGTGGTGATCAAGTACTTGAGTACACGGAGAAGGTGAGAGAACAAGACTTTGTTAGCTCTATTCTGAAATTGGCTAAAGTAACTTATGGCATAGCATATGTCTGGTCTGCTTCCCAACATGATATACATGAGGCACCCTAAAAGTTCCTTAAATTGAGTTGTTACGTTATCATTTAAGTTATTATTCTCGTCCAGTTGAAGGTACAGCTTTTCTTCAATTGGAGTAAAAACGGAATTACAATTTTCAACTTTAAATTTTTGAGCTACTTTTGAAATTAATTGATTTTGTTTAAGAGACATTATTCTATTGTTTTGATCGTAGCAAATTTGTAATCCCAAGTATGACTTAATTTTACCTAGGTCATGAGTTTGAAAAGTGTCAGAAAAAGACTTCTTTAATTCGTCTATTTCTTTTTCGTTTTTGCCACAAATTAAAATATCGTCTACATAACTCAGTATAAAAACGACACTTCCATTTTTCTTTCTATAATATAGGCATTCATCATGTTTGCTGTCGGAAAAGCCAAGAGAGGTAACAAACTTTTTAAATTTGACATACCATGCCTTTGGTGCCTGCTTAAGGCCATACAGGGCTTTATTTAACTTTAATACTTTAAAATTTTGATCTACGTTACTGTAAACACCATCTGGGATCTCAAGGTATACTTCGTCAGTTAAAATTCCATTCAGAAAAGCGTTTTTCACGTCCAATTGAAAAATCGAGTATCCCAGTTTATTACAAACAGAAAGCAGAATCCTAAGTGTGCTCATCTTTGTAACCGGTGCGTATATTTCCTTAAAATCAAAAACTTTTTCGACTTCAAAGCCTCGAGCCACTAACCTTGCCTTATACAATTTCTTTCCATTAACATCGTCTTTAATCTTAAATAACCAGCGAGACGAGATAGGTTTTACGTTATCGGGCCTATCAACCAGTTTCCATGTGTCATTAGAATGAATAGCTTTTACCTCATTGGAAATGGCTTCATCCCACTCTTTTCCATTTTCTGAGGCCTTTGCCTCACTAAGAGTACTAGGAGATTCGCTGATAGTGTGGTATGCATAATGGCAGATGTCATTAATCATATCCTCATCTAGTTCAAAACTCTCTATGTCATCGACATTTACGTTACATTTTACGTTAAATGAATTTCCACTAGCTACCTGACTATCATCGGATGAAACTTGATCGTTTACGTTACTCAAAACTTTACTACTAAACCTGGACTCATCAAAAGTTACATCCCTAGCGATCTGAATCTCGTTCTTGTTGATGTTCAACAAACGGTAACCCTCAGGGTTATAGCCAACAAACACAAGAGGGGTGACTTTGCTTTCAAATTTGTCCTTGCGTTTTTCTTTTGGTACAAGCGCATACGCATCGCAACCAAATATATGTGTATGTGACAAGTTAGTGTCTCGACCAAACCAAATTTTGGCAGGAATTTTGCCTCGACTATTTAACGTACGGTTATAGAGATAGGCTGCACACATTATGGCCTCAGACCAGTACATAAAATGCATATTACCAAACAACAACATCGTTCTAGCCTTTTCGACCAATGTCCAATTGAGCCTCTCTGCTTTGCCATTCATTTGTGGGCAGTACGGAACAGTATTGCCAATCGTTATGCCCTTCAGCTTGCACTGCGTCTTGAACCTCATGTTAATGTACTCCGTACCGTTGTCACAGCGAATCTCGCCAATGCTTCGACCAAACATGTTACGAACTTTTACTTCAAAGTCCAAAAACTTCTCAAACACCTGATCTTTATTCTCCAACAGGTAAATAGAACAAAATGCAGAAAAATCGTCTAGAAAGGTTAATATGTATTTTTTACCATTGTAAGCAGTCGTCTGCATTGGACCATAGATATCTGAATGTATCAGTTCAAGTGGACTAGTAGTACGATGTTCCACAGATTTGTGTGGCAACTTATGTTGTTTTCCTGAAACACATCCTTTACAAAATTGCATATTGTCATAATTAAAATCCTTGATCAGTTTGGCTTTACTCATTTTACGCATGATTTCAATATTAGGATGACCAATTCTAGCATGCCAAATATTGACATCAGATTCATTAACAGAACTCATCATTGCTAAATGTTCAGAAAATTGTACAGGCAACTTAAAAAATTTTGTGTAATAAAGTTCAGACCCAACGGATTTTCCATAATTTAGCAGCTGGTTGTCTTTTTCTTTGATTAATTTTACGTTACCATTACAGTCAAATGTTACGTTAATTCCACATTCACCCAGTTTTTAATCGATAACAAATTTACAGGAAAATCCTCTGAGTAAAATACATTTCTAATTACGCACTTTGCGCCTGTTTGAGACCAGCATTCGATGTTCCCTATCTTAGTGGCGTAAACAAAACAGTTACGTTTATAAATTTTGATACGAATTGGCTCCTTTAACGCTATACATTTACTAAAAATCGAGTCATCATTTATGTTATGGTTTATTGCCCCTGAATCAAGTGTGAAAACAATTAAGTCGTTATTACTATCCGACTTGACAGAACTACTACTAATATTACACATAAGAGCACAAGCGTCTTCCGATTTGTTGTTACTAGGCATAGGACTGGCTGATTTAGCCGAATCCTCAACAACCAAATTAGCCTTTGGATTACGACAAAACTTGGCTATGTGCCCGACACGATTACATTTATAACATTTATATGTAGGCTTACTATCCTTCGACGACTGTGAACGGCAATCCTTACGCATATGACCCATTTTGCCACAACCAAAACACTTAATTGAGTGACCAGATGATTTGCCGGACTCAGAACCAGCTGACGACTTCCCAGCAAACATCGCGGACTCGCTTTCGACACTCGACTTTGAATTATTTGCATGTTGCTTAGAAAATTTGTTCAGTAATCTCATTTTTGCCTTCTGAAGATCTAGCTCATCGTCATTTTCGAGAACAGCCACAGTTATATCGTAGCTCGAAGGTAGAGACATTAGGAGTTGTTCAACGACATCTTCCTCTTCAAGTTTTACACCAGCAGATTTCAGCTTCACCACCAAGTCCTCAAACTTGCGAAAATGCTCCTCCAGATCACCGTTTTCATGCATCTTGAGTTGAGCCCACTGACGTTTCAAGAAAACACGACTTGCAGTACCCGACTTCATGTACACAGCATCCAATTTTTCAATTATCTCGTACGGTTCTGTTGCATCTTGAGCAAATGACAAGTGAGAATTGGCTAAAAAACGAATAATGATAGCCATGCATCTGTTTGCATTCTTACGATAGGCTCGACCATTAGCAGGAGCTGTATCTCGATCGAGGTAATCAAACAAATCTTCACCTCTAATAACACTAAACAATCGAAATCTCCAATTATCATAATTCGTACACGCAAACTGATGGATATGACTTTGTCGTTCCAGATTCTCCAGTTTCTGTGCAAACCAGTGCTGATTATCCATTATGAACACAATGGAAGCGTGCTTGAAAACAAAAGAAGCATGAGTACAGAACTGCTCACCAGGAGCTTGTAAGGACCAGCCTTACACACTTTATCGATCACTTATAACATTTCACATAAAAACGAAACAACTTGCATTTGGTACCCGTTTACACTGCTGGGCCCATAACCTGTTAAATTTGTGATCAGATCGAACGAGAAAAGTATCTTTTTATTTAAAAATAACGAAATTCACAACACCATATTTTATTAGATGTACGTCAATCGACGTTAAGATTCGAACAACTTATTTATCACAAAGGAATTACAGACAAAGCGAATCGGCGTTCGGCTAATGGCGATTCAGTGTAGCCACCGTTGGTAACAAAATGTACAACTAGATATATGAGGTAGTGTGCAGGTTTGCCAAAAGCATGAGTTAAATCAATAATTATTTCATATAGAGAGCTGATTCAGCAAGTTCCATTTTTCAACAATAGTAAGCGTTTTTGGAGAATGAAATGACTTCTTTTATACGCGAGTATATCTATATATAGGAATTGTATATAGATATACTCGTATGTAAAAAACGTAATTTCATTCCCTGAAAGCTATCTGTGTCTGAAAGTAACTATGTATAAAAAATGTATACGAATCAGCTCTTCATATGAAATAATACATACTCAAAGGTTAATGTGAATAGTGAAATGATTATTATTTGATGTGAGGTATGCCATGCGAGGACTGAAAAAGAACACGAGACTTTTATTCACTAAGAATTTATTAAGCAGACTAAAAACATATTCGAGAATAAAATATAATATTATATAAGATGGCGAAGCACAGCGTTATTTGTAACCAAAAGTAGGGGAAGCAATTTGTTAGAGAAGTAGAATGTATGACATATATATATTGTGAAGAAATAGGAATTATCAACTGGTCGAACTAGATGAAAATGACGACGAAAGACTTTAGTTGAACGATGACATCGAAAGAAAATCAAACACACATATTACGAACACATAAATAATACACCAAATATTCACTTTCACAAACTTTTATTTTCACACAAGATGGTGAAGATGTTATTTCATCAACGTTTGATGAGCGACAAGAGGCACTCAAAATATATTATCACAGTTGGGTTTCAAACATAAAATCACAGATTACAAATAATACTAAAAACAGTATTACCACAACAAATGATATGTGAGAATAATAAGCTAACGTATAATATAATTTGCTATCATTCTCACACACCTCCTCAAATTATAATTATACAAGTTGTCAATATAAAACAAATTAATAAATTAACGACATAAAATAATAGATTGGTCATTACATAAAAATGACCCAAGTCAACAACAACAAAAATTTACAACGTGAAAAAATATTAACATATATGGTAAACGTATACAAAAAAGTTACAACAATTTTAACATCTCACAAAACATGACAAATTTTGGCCTCGGGCAACCCTTTGTGAAAACGTCACCCAACTGTCGCAAAGTTGGTACCTACGAATATTTAAAGTTTGAATTTACATGATCGCATACAAAACTGTATTTTACGTCTACGTGCTTAGACCTGCGAGTATTCCATTTACCCGAATGTAGAAGTGCCAAGCAACTCTGATTATCCTCATAAATCGTGGCCTTGTCTTTAACTTGAATGCAAAAATCAGTTAACAAATATTTAAACCAAATAGATTCAGTAGTGGCGTCGCATATGGCGATAAGCTCACTTTCAGTGCTAGATAACGCTACAGTTGGCTGCTTTTTGCTGGACCAGGACACCAGCGAGCCATAGACAAAGACACAATATCCAGAGATAGACCATCTTGTAGTCACACAATTACCCCAATTGGCATCAGAATATGTTTCTAGAATATTATTATTATTAGTGTGTTCATTTGTGAATGTTAATTTCTTATCTTTTGTGGTTACTAAATATTTAAGAACCAGTAGTAAATACCTAAAATGTTCATCAGTAGCATGACTGGAAAATTGGCTAAAATACGTTATTGCAAAGCAAATATCAGGCCGTGACCCTAGCATTAGGTACATCAGACATCCCACGAGCTGCTGGTAGTCGTTATTCAACACACTATCACACGCATTGAGATCCTTGTCCAATTGGAGTTTGGGGTCAATAGGTGTGTAGGTAGGTGCACAATTTTCAACACCAAAACGCTTCGCAACAGTCTCAATGAGACCTCTCTGCTCAATTTCCAGAACACCTTCGTCACGATTGTGATTAATGTTTAATCCTAGGTACTTATTAATTTTTCCCAGATCTTTACATTTAAATCTTTTATTAATTTCCTTTTTAAAATATGTAATTAGTGTTTGATTATTAGAGCTTATTATGACGTCATCAACATATGTGAGTAAATATACTATAGAATTATTATTTTTATCTGTGAATATATTTGTACAAAACCAAGAGAAACAAGGAATTCGTTGAACAATCTGTTCCACACCTTAGGCAACTGCTTCAGACCATAAATCGACCTATTTAATTTTAATACATTATTGTGTTTATTTATTTGTGTTTCTATACCTTCTGGTATCTCAAGATATACATCTTCCGGCAGAATACCATTCAGGAAAGCACTACAAATGTCTATTTGTTCAATATAAAATTTTAATTTGTTGCTAACTGCCAACAGTGTCCTAACGGTCAAAAGTTTCGCCACCGGCGCATAAACTTCATCAAAGTTATATCCTTTCTTCTGCTGACACCCTCTGGCAACTAGTCTGGCCTTATACAGGACTTTATTATTATTATCATATTTTTTATTGAATATCCAGCGACATGTGATGGTGGGGGCGCCCTTTGGACATTTGGTCACCTGCCAAGTCTGATTGGAATCCAGAGCTTTAATTTAATCTGAAATAGCTTCTTTCCACATCATACTGTCAGGTGCAGCTATCACCTCCTCAAACGTCAAAGGGATGCCATCCTCAGCAACATATATATAATTTGCAATGCCATCACATTCAGTCGCCTCCTGTGGCAAACAATCCAAATTTAGATCTTCATCTACTTCTATATTTTCCAAGTTAGATTCTGTGACTTCCTTAAAAATATCATCATCCTTTGCGTATTTATTATTATTATTTCCTATTTTATTTTCAAAAAACTCAACATCTCGTGACAAATGTACTTCTTTTGTATTTGTGTCTAACAATCTGTATCCACAGGTTGAGTACCCTACCATAACCAATTTCTCACTTTTATTTTTAAATTTATTAGAATCATGTTTGAATGACAACATATATGCGTCGCATTAAAACGTTTTTAATTTTGTGTAATCATATTTTTCATCAAACCACCTCTAAAAGGGAACAAAATCCTTATTTGTGGGACATCTATTCACTATATAGGCAGAGCACAATATGGCTTCTGACCAATAGATCTTGTCAAGACAACTCTCAAATAACATTGTTCTCGCCCTCTCACAAAGTGTCCTGTTCATCCTCTCAGCCTTCCCATTCTACTGGGGACAGCCACCAACTGTAGGTTCAAAAATTATTCCCTTCTCAGCACAATATGACTGGAAGGTTGTATTTGTGTATTCTGTGCCACGATCACAGCGGAGTCTTTTTACATTATATCCAAATTTATTTGAGATCATTTTGTGATATTCCCTAAATTTTGTGAACGCTTCTGTTTTACTCGTCAGTAGGTACACACAACAAAAATTGGAATAATCATCTATAAATGTCATGAAATATTTCGCTCCTTTATATGGAGGAGGATTTATCGGACCAGAGAGATCAGTATGCACCAATTCCAGAGGCTTTTTAGTTTTTCTTTCATGCCTCAGGAATGGTTTTTGTTTCTGTTTCCCCATAACACAGGGTTTGCACAACAATCTGTGGTTGGAGTCAATGTTTGGTATTAAACTTCTGTTTGACAACAACTTGACATCATTAACATTCAAATGAGCAAGACTCCTATGCCACATATTCAGCGGGCTTGATTCATCCTCCAACGTCAGATTGCACGATTGACTTGACATTTAAAAAAAATCAATCGTGTACAAATCTGAGTCCACCCTAACCCCAATGGTTACAATTTTTCCACTGCAGCGTTGCCTCTCTGAACAGAGTATCAAAACCCGACTTGCTCATTCGTTTTACCGAAAGCAGATTTTGTGGCAGCTCCCAAGCATACCTTACATTCTCAATTCAATTACAATTCCATTTAAAAGTTTTAATTTCACCGTACCCACAGACATGATGGAAAGCGAGACTCCCTTTTTCCCAACACAAATATTATGAGGGTGAATCAATTTGATGTACTCACTGAACAGGTTAATATCATTTATAATATGAATTGTGAATCCACTATCGACAACAAATGTGGTTCGAGGGATTAAACTATCATCTTTATTACTCTCAAAATCATCAGTTTTATTACTATTACTACCATTAATCGTGAAACTAAAGCCCATTTCAGAGCATTCATTATTAACATTATTATTACCATTGCACATCTGTGCAGAATTCCTACTGGAATTACTATTACAATCGTCAGATATACTAAAATTATTATTATTGTGATTGTGATTGTGACTGTGATTGTGATTTTCGTAGTTATTATTATTCCTATTCTTAACAAAAACAATTACGAGCTATATGCCCAATTTTGTTGCAGAAATGACATTTGATCTTAGACTGACCACTATCATTAGCACAATTACGACCATTATTATTAACATTATTATTATTTTGTGAACCTAAATTGTGATTATTATTATTAAAATTTCGACCTTCAATATCAGAAAACGAATTGTGAAAATTATTACTATTATTACTGTGAGATCTTCCTCGACTAAAACCACGATTATTGTTTCGATTTTGCAATCGGCCACGATTGAAACGATTATTAAAATTACCAAAATTACGACCGACATTGTTATGGTTACCAAAGAACAGATTCTCTTCACCAGCAACAGGTACTGATGAAGGTTTTAGTGACACAGGATTCAGAGAATTACCTCTAACAGTCAACTTGCTATCCGAAGATAGTTCACGCTGGAAATTGTTCAGCCTCATGAACGCTCCATCCCAGGTGACAACTTCTGCATCCTCCAGAACAACTTTGATCGGACAAAATTTGGCAGGCAGCGATCTCAGCAACACCAGGATAAACTGCTTCACGGTTGTCAAGTCTCCCAGTTCGGTTAAACGACGACATCGAGCACAAAAATCAAGAAGATACTTCTGCAAATCAGCACCAAAAACATACCATTTAGCATACAACTCTCCTTGTAAGTCCATCAGCGTCTGGTCATTTCCGTTGTCAATTAAATTAGTCAACACTTGAAACATTTCTTTCGCCGTCGTGTACGATTGTATAATCTCCAGGTACTCGTCAGTCACATTATTCGCTATCAGGAACATCGCCTTAGCATTCTCCTTTGACCAAGCATCTCCCCTATTACAAACAGTCGGTAAAGAATCAGTTATTATATTACTCAACCATTCCTTCACCAACAACAGCTCCATCCGGAACTTCCAGGTTCTGCCATTTCACCTATTTAACGGCTCAATATTATTCAGCTTCCCAACGTCCATCTCGATGACAGGTAACGACGATCAGTTGCACCGCAAACAGTAATTTCAGCAACTACCAGATACACCGACCAACGAATCAACTCGAACGAGATCACAGGAACAGCGAGAAGCGAACATATTAGAAGACAAAAAATAAATTAGAAGGCATGGTTACTACTTGGAAGAAGCGATCAGGATTCGACAGAACAACATTGACAAATTATAACAATGGCGACCACGTTGACATCCAGGTAACTGGGCCCATAACCTGTGAAGAAATAGGAATTATCAACTGGTCGAACTAGACAAAAATCACGACGAAAGACTTTAGTTGAACGATGACATCGAAAGAAGATCAAACACACATATTACGAACACATAAATAATACACCAAATATTCACTTTCACGAACTTTTATTTTCACACAAGATAGTGAAGATGTTATTTCATCAACATTTGATGAGCGACAAGAGGCACACAAAATATATTATCACAGTTGGGTTTCAAACATAAAATCACAGATTTCAAATAATACTAAAAACAGTGTTACCACAACAAATGATATGTGAGAATAATAAGCTAACGTATAATTTGCTATCATTCTCACATATATATATAGTGTGATGATGATGATGATGATGATGAAGAATGAGATAAGGTGGGATTTCCGTTACAACACCCCTCTGATATTTTACCGTTTTAAGTTTTTCATAATCACAATCGCTGAAAATAAACGAAAAACATATAAAAATTTTACAAAAATACAATGATTCAAATATATATATAAAAATAGTAATAGGATAAGAAAAATAATTTTGGTAATTGCTGCGCTTCGAAAATAAATAAAATAATAATAAACAAACAGATAATTCAATATGCATAAATAGATTCCAATAAATATATAAAAATGGTAACATGCAAAAAAGTTTTGTAAAATAAAAAAGGAAAAAAGAAAATAAACTAGTGGTCAGTATCAGTGGCTGAAGCTGATTACAATTAATGTGATAACATTTTCATATTATTTGACTTAAATCCATCGATGGATTCTACTCGATTCACCGACCGATTTTCTTCCAGTAAATATTTTAGCTACTTAATATATTGATAAAAATTCAATTTCGATATTAAATGGGAAATACATGTAAATAAATATCGATCTGGTTTATAAAAATTCGATATATAAAAAAATTTATATTTTTCGATGTTAATTGGAAAATGCATGTAAACCAATATCGATATTTTATCGATGTGTGAGAAAAAATAGGAAAATAAAGAAACATCGAATTCGAAAACAGATCCCATATAGAAAATAAAAATGTTATCACATTAAAAAATTTTGGTAACTTATGATTCATTCGATTTGATCGTGCGTTAGAATATCTTTCTCAAAAAAAGAAATAAGGAAAAGAAAAAAAAAATTTAACAAAAGAGATACGATATATTGTGACGTCCGAAAACGAACGTACATCCCGAGTATGGGGAATGATATCACGATTCGAAGTATATCAATAAGTCTCGATCAATCGTAGAGTCGAAACCACAAACCAGCTCAAACAGTTAGGCCACCAGCCTACCAGCGATAGCTCCCTAGGCCTACGAAGTATATCAGGCGAATTTATGTATGTGGAATTAAATAAGTTGGCCGACCCATTATCACAGTGTATACTTTATTACAATTGAAAAGATTACTTACAGTTATGGTAACTACAATCAGGTCGTGCAGGTTATTCTTCACATCGCCACATGGTTCTCGAAGTTCGGTGAACCATCAAATCTCGATCGATTATTCGTTTTAAGTTCGAAAGAATAATATCGCGAGTTATTTAAATTCTACTACTGGCGTTCACATTCGAAAATATCGGTGAAAACAATCAATTGGTGGCTTGCTGCCGTATAAAAGAGCTGTATTTGTCGTGAATAATATTTCGTATTCACGACGAACGAAAAACCATCACGTCTAAAACGAGACTGACTGTTCACCTATTAGCCTAAAACGTGAACAGTCAAAGAGATTAGAGATAGTTCACCGATGATCGATATCTTATTATTACACGTCACCATATCGTTAAATAGTCATCTGTTGACGTGTTTTTATGTTTGTTAGATTTCGGGAATTTATTCCCGATGGGGAATCGGCGTATCTCTGGTTCACCTTATCATTATTAAAAACTTAGAGTTCGTGAGCCGTTTCCTATCGTAATATTAATACAGTTGATGGTGATGTGAAGGGAAGGCTACGGGTAATTCAGATGTCACAACTCCCCCCCCCCAAATTTCGAAACGAGGGATCACCCGCAGCCTTCGGACATTTGGTAACTTAGCTGAAAAAGACTATATTAGTAAAGGTTGGTCCGATAACTAAAACATTTTAAACTTATTCAAGAAGGATTAATATATTTAAAGAAAAAGTCAAACAAAGAACGAGCACACCGAGACTAATAAGGTGAATTACAATAACAAAAATAGACAAAACGCAAAAAAAAAATTTTAGATATGTATTAACGAGGCGATCGAGTTCTTATAATTATGATTTACAATCGAACGCAACAAACAAAAGAAAAACGATAATATACGTTAACGATTGTTGAGACAAATTAGAAATGTAAGAGAAAAGAAGGTAAGAGAGGTAAAAAAAAATTGAAATAAGGAACTGGTTAGGAACGAACTTAGTTGGTAGGAACAATAATAATAATAAAAAAATAGTCGAGGCTTGATAAACATACATATAAAAAAAAATATAAAGGTATTTACAGGATCTTTTCTGGTAGTTGAAAGTTCTGGCGATAGGTTCGCCCCTCGTTGACCAAAAACACCTGACCCTGATTTGGCTTGCCGACAACTGCCTTGAGGTATTTTGCAGCGAACGTAACTCCAAGGACCATCCTGTTCGTATCGAGTACTGGGCTCTTTACTAAATAGAACGTCTCGGGAAATCGAGTTCCATTTCGTCCAAACAATTCCATTTTCGTCGTCTCGTCGGACTCGAGGACCTTCGGGTTGTTCCATTCGCAGCACCAAGTTTCCTTTGGTGCTGGAATTATTTGTTGATTTGCCGAAAGCAACTTTATATTTATAAAGGATACTGGTGATCGAACATCGAAGCACAGAATCTTTTCTTTATTTGCGAAGATTGTCTTCCCCAGAATGAGGGAGAGGCAGAACACTCGGGGCAGCTTGTTTTTTATTTGTCCGGGCTTCATTACTTCGACATTTGTCCCCGGGCAATATTCGACCCTCTTGGTCACTTCTCTCGGCAATTCTTCGAGTGGGACCGCCGGCGCGACATCTTCGTCCTCCTGCTTCACCGGTGTTACTTCATCTTCAACAATTATCGGTATAATAGTTACCTCTTTGGAGGATGTTAATTTTTTTGGTATTTTATATTTTGCCAATTGCTTACCGTTCTCGCTCGATTCATCCGTTTCTTCCTCGAATTCGACCCTTTTCTTGGACGTTGACGGCCTCTCATCACCCGGCTGCATCTCGTTATATTTCACCGATACCCTCTGTGGACAACGAGAAGGTTTAGGACCGAGTCTTAACTTAACGGGGATTCTTTTTTTTATTGTTTCATGCGATTCGGGTCGTGGTCTTTTCTTTAATGGGAGCTTGCTGGGATTATCGGTGGCGTTTCTTTTCATATTCCTATCTTTAGTGTCATTGTCGATTATCGACCTCGGAACCTTTATCGTACAGGCAGGGAGGGACTTAGCATATTCCGTCGCATTATGAATCCTCACCTTGTTGAGTTCGGTGTTCAGTTCCGTGATCGTATTCTGCAGGTCCTCGATCGTTCGTTCCTGTCTTTGAACTGTCAGCTTCATTTCCTCGAGTCCTTCGGTGATTGATTTTCTTTCGTTTCTTTCACTTTCGATTACTTTCTCGAGGAAATTCACTTGTCGCTCCATCATCGTGGACATTCCAGCGTGGAATCGGCCTCGATCTGTAAGTGCCTCCGCTGTCACATTTTGATTGTGGGCCGCAATCCTAATTTGCTCACGTAACGAGACCAGGAATTCCTCGTTTTTGTTCGAAACCCTCTTGAATTTTGTTTCGAGATCCTCCGGTTCATTTACTGGGGGGGCGGTTGGTACGTTTTCTTCCGCCATTTCGACTAAATTACAAAGCATGCATTTAGGTTTACGAACTTATCATTTCATCGTTATATTATAATAAGGAGCTTTGATTCTTTTACTTACGTATCGATATTTCGTGGCGTTTTGTTGATGATGATAAATAAAAAAAAAACTCTTTTCAACTTTTAATTAATAAATCTTAATAAGTTGGTGTCTTCTATTAATATACGTTCAACGACTTTCGTGTGAATGAACTGCGTTGTTGCATAGTTGATCATACTGACTATCTCCCCCTCCCCTGACCACGATGTCATCGATGAATTGATGATCATCGGTGAGTTGATCGGTCAATGACGCGATGTCATGGTTGTTGAACTTTGCGACGAAGGGTGTGACGTTGACGTAAGTAGAATTATCTTATTTTTGTGATTGAGTTATCTTGTATTTATCTTGATTAATTTACGTCGTTGGTTAATGGGATTTATTTTCGAAGTGTATTTGTTTCGGATTAACTTTGTTTTTTGATTGTAGATGGGTCTTATCGTTTGAATTCGTGTACATTCCGTTGGAGGATTTTCCCATCGGGCGTACGGACTCGATAACTTCCGTTTCCCTTCACCTCGATTATTTCGCAAGGGCCAACGAATTTTGGGTTGAGTTTCGATGATACTCTGACGGCTTTATCGGAGAGTGTATGATTTTTCGTATAAATCATATCTCCAACCTTAAGATCGGTGAGATTTTTATTTTCGTTACTCTTCTTCCGTTTTTCAAGTGTTTTCTTTGTGTTTTGTATCGCTTTTTTCAGATTCATTTGATACTCCTCGTCGGTTAATGGTAATGGTCTTCCCTCATGATCGAATTTTACTCTCTCCATTAATGTTGCCGGTGGTATTCCTGTGGTGGCGTGTTCGATATGGTTTAACCTACGCTCAATCTCGCCTATATGTTGGTACCAATTGCTATGTTGCGTTGGACATTTTATTCGAAGGACATTGCCGATGATTTTCATTCGTGTCTCGACTGGGTTCGATGATGGTGTATATGGCGATGTGAATCTAGGCTGAATTTTTAACTGTTTCCAGTGATCGATCCAGTCCTTCGTTGTGAATTGGCTTCCGTTATCGGATAGAATCGTTTCAGGTTTACCGTATTTTTCAATAAAACGATTCATCCTATCGATACAAACATTAACCGAAGCTTTGTTTATCGTGTATAGCTTCGTAAACTTAGAGAAAACGTCCATAACAACGAAGATTCGATTCACGTTTCCACGTCCTGACGGTAATGGACCGTACAGATCGACGGACAACAGTTGACCAGGCTTATCAGCGAAAACTGATAAGAAGGGGCCTGTAAGTGTCGTATTTGTATTTTTCGATTTCTTACATGTTTCGCAGCTCGAGCAGAATAGTTCGATTTCGTATTTTGATCCCGGCCAGTCGAAGAATCGTCGCACTAATTCAAGTGTTTTCCGAGATCCAGGATGGGTGAACTCTTCATGGTAGAATTTGGTTAGCAGTTCGCGGGTTGACTCGGGGGCATATATTCTTTTATCCCCATCGCGATTGACGTAGTAAACGATGCTATT
>WOFM01002370.1:0-55083 GCA_011428145.1 Ericerus pela
TTACTTCAAGACACCTATCGTTTGTAAACTCAACTGAAATTTGATCAAATTTTTTACTTTACATCGAGTGGAGAAAAATTCGTAGAGATACGCTATTTCTGAGAACTGGCTCCTTAAGAATGTGAATTTCTGAGAGAAAAGAAAAGGAAGAACTTGATACAAACCTATATATCATAATATTTTCGGAAGCATTAATTTTACCAACGAATAGTTTCACAACTGTGACTGTTCTCATATCGCAGCCCCTTCCTACGAATACTTACCACTACTATTACTACAACCAAACAAATAAAAAGCCAACCGAAATAAAGACAAACGTATACTAACGAATGTGACACAAGGTATCATACTCCCGCAGGAATTAATCACTTGGGAAAAAATCGATACAGCAAAATGGCGAGGAAAATAAAGAAAAAAGAGAGAAAAAATAAGCGGTACCAAATTAACAACTTTACATTCTTAACATAAGAATTGAAAAAAGTAACACAGTTGTTGATTCTTCAACGAATCTTAATTAAAGTACTTATAACAAAAAAATAATAATAATGATTGAAAATTGAGTAAAAAATTTTAAAAATCACAGTTAATAAATGAGAAAGAAGAAAGAAAAAACAACATCCTTTGTTTTACACGCGTTCACAAATTTTTTTCGTCAGTTTTTCGTAATTTCCACCTAAATTCGTGAATTAAAAAAACATAACACCTCACTTTCTCGTCATTCACAATGGTAAAATAAAATTGAACTATATACAAAAGTACAGAGAGTCGCTGCAAGTTCATAGCTGCCGCTAAACTTTTTTGTACTGCATAACGAACTGTTTGATCGGATTGAGTTTGGCAGCCGTTTTCGAAAACTTAGGCGCTTCTACGTCTTGGGGTGAGGAGGCTGTCGTCGCGTTCACCAGTGGAGAAGTGGCAGCGGAGGTGGCAACGGCACCATCAACGCCATCGTTCATGGCGACAGGCTTGACGGCAGCGCTGCTCATGTTAATAGTGGAACCAAACACGTTCTCGGGCAGGGCTGCATTCAAGACTCTCGACTCTTCGATCAGCTTCTGCAGCATCGCTTCCATGCCGAACGAATCGTTCGGCTTGGACGATACGGGTTGCGGCGTTCTCGATCTGGTCACCGAAATCGCTGACACTTGCTCTCTGATCGGTACTGGCGGTGCTACTGGATGTGGGACTGGAGTCGGCGGTGGCGGTAAAGAAGTAGCGGCGGGTGCCGATGCCGGCCTGTAGGAGTCGGCCGTCGATTCGATGGTGGCGATGTTTGCTTTGCTGCCGCCAATTTTCTCCTCCTGCCGCTCCAGCAGGTCATGGACCTTCTCTAGCAATTCGTTATCAAAATACTTTTTGAAGGTACTCTCAACTCCTTGGCTCTCGCGAATGACTTCCATGTTGACGGCTTCTTTGTCGTCCGTGGTGGCGTTTACAACAGTCGTATCGCAATTTACCAGAGGCGGATCATTGGCGGTTTGCTGTAATTTCGATCGTATCATCTGCAATTATAACGAAGTAAACGGGTTTCAACCTTCAATAAAAGCACCGAAATCGGAAACGTGGCTAAAATGACAATAACTCGATTCGGGTAAAATTATAAAATAATAGGTATATTGTGTAAGAACAGCAGAAAGCAGGCAGTTCTACAAGTCACGAGCGAGAAGTTTGTAAGAGCTGAAGGCAAATAGTGCAAACTTTTTCCGAGGGGGACTGCCTGCGTTCACGCCCGTAATTTTTTAGGACAAGTAAAAGGAAAGCTAGACGCGACAAGTGAAAAGCAATAAAAAATTGAGACAAATACTTTTCTTGCCCAGTTTGATATCTAGTATAATATAAACATCTCTGATTCTACACTATGGTATAGAGGTTAATCATCTGGGGCGCATTCAGAATGAACAACACAACCATGGTTGTTAAGATAAAGTTTAAAATTTACACCAAGTTTACCCAGTTTAAAACAAATGATTTCTCCGAATGTCGGGGTAAATAATTAAAACACAATAGATTGTTATCAAGTATTTCACATTGCTATTGAAATAATACAGCATCGACCAATCAAAATTGTTAGGTTAACTTTTCACTAACGATTTACCTGGATAAAACTTACCAAACTTGGGTAAAACAACCAACTCATTCTGAACAAGTTGGGTGATTACCCGGGTAAAATAACCAATCATTCTGAATAGTTGGAGTATTTTGATTGTTACCCGGGCGTTCATTCTGAATATACCCCTGTGTGAGTGAACACAAACAATGCCTTTATGCGTTTAAAACGCAATGTAGAAATATGTGGGTGGCAGAAATCGTCTGCAACCCATTTGTTGATGTAGAGATGAGCACTAGAGAGAGATGGAAATAGGATTCTATCCTCACAACGCATTTATAAGCTTAAATGTTGCGTGAAGTGAAACCTAGCTCATTCAGACACACATAACCAAACCCAGCAATAGCGATCACTGTAGCGCTTTCGGAGGCCATCTACAATTCTTTGTGAAATTTAAATTTAAATTGTGAGCAAATATAACAGAACAAAAGTGTGGCGATGGATGGGCGTTGACGAACGAGTGTGTTCTACACACTCGTCGACCACCTAGTGGGCCAATGGAGTAAAATCCACAAACTATGTTTTTGCGCTCACGGCTGTGTATTTTGTCTATACAGCTAAACTTGTATACTGGGCTCGACCCGCACACTTTACTCAACGAACACGCGACCGCCTTCTATTGGTGTTTGTGTGGTGTCGTATACGTACGTATACACACACCCACAGAAAGCATACTCTTTTATAAGAGTAAAACGGCATGTGATATAAAACCTAGCGAATTCACACACATAACCAATTGCAGTATGATTGATGGTCACGTCGATACTTTGTGCAATTGAAATTGTGAACAAGTAGAATAAAAGGGTACAAAAAGAAAAGTGAGTGTGCGTAATAAATGGACTACTCTGTATACAGATTTGAAAAAAAAGAAACTGAAAATAAACAATTCGACCATGAGGCCAAAAATAAAATACATACCTCTCAGCATATTTCCCTTTAGTTAGGATAAAATACAAATTTAGGATACAAAAAGTCACAATGCAAGCAGTATTATGAATGAAAAAACAAAACAAACAAGATGCAACCGACTTTAAATTTTACTATATGCAGCATTTTTTTTCTCTCGAAACTTCGCAATTATATTTTTATAGCTCACAAAGCTAGCTGAAAGGACGGGGTTATAACACTAATAACCCACAGAAAACATATGCCAATCCTTAAAATCGTTCTCATAAGAATTATGTATTTAATTTTTATTTTTTTCATTGATTTTTTCATTCTTTTGTAAACACATCTCGCATTATTTTAAGTCAATTAAATGGTTTCGCGAGATGTCGCACTAGATATTTGGACGATTCAATTAAATCCAACTTGGCCTTCCACGCAGGCTTTTAATCTCCCACACGTCATTAGATTATCAAAATCGCAAAAGAAAATGATCTAAATGACAGGACCATGTGCAAAGATCGTGTCGAGAAGCTACTCTAGTTCTTCCTTAAATAATTGATACTTCACCAAGTCGTCTTTGTCACGGCGTCATCTCGAATGAAAAAGACGACTTCAACTTGTCGAAGAAAAATTAGTGAAGCACATTTATATCGGCGAAAGTTACCTCTTCCCCTGTTTCTTTTTTGCCGTGTCCACTGTCACTGGATGCCTCGCTTCTTTTCTATATAAGAAAAACACTCGTGAACACAGTAATCGCATAATCGTAAAAGTCACCATCACCGCATTATTATTTATCGGCAATCACCATTATAGGGATGAGAATATATGTATAGTTTATACAGTATGCAACGGGCTAAACTTTTAAGCAGTGATCACAGCAGTCAGACGATAAAAATTTCACACCTGTTGTTGAGCGAGCTCATTAGGATGCTAGATAATAGGTTACCTCATTTGGCGACCACAATGCATTCCCTCACTACTCTACACTGGTCACACACCAGTGGATCTGCTATACAAACCGATTTGTGCACCGAACGGCCTTAAAATATAGATGAAAACCATTTTTCGTAAGAATTTTTGCGATGAAATAAGGAATGACGGAAACAAGTGGAAAAAATTAATATGGGAACGCATCGACCACATTTTCTAAGGGTAGGAGTACGAGATCTGTACATGTTTTTGTGGAAGTTCAACGTTCATTTCCTGCCATTCTCTAGTAAAAAGAAAAATTTTACAAAAATTTTGCAGAAAAAACGTTCGTTCTTGTGCCCGAGTGCATTGAATTAACATAACAGAACATTCCAGAAAGACTGAAGTCATCATTTGTAATACTGAATACGTAATTCCTTGCCTCCGGAGTTTTCGCACTGTCTTTTGAGAAATTAATAGCTGCTTAAATTGGTGTTTTCTACTATCACAATCAAAGAGTAGTTCAAGATCAGAAAATAGATAACAGAACCGGGAACTGGCAGAGCTGGTTCAAAAAAGAATAGTTCTGACCATCGTTAGCATTCAGTTGTAAGGCTTACTTCACAAATGAACTGGAATGGGAATGATAACAGTAACAATAATGAGAAAGTGAATCAAATAAGAAATCAGATTCATACTTAAGAAACAACAATCACAAAACTGACAGAAAGTGATAATCAAGAGTAAGTAAAAACACATTCTAGAGCATGTGCAGAATCGAACGGAACGAACAAAGAGAATAATCAAACGGAAACTTGAATACCTTACCCATTTCCATTCAAAGACTGACTCTCATTCTCTTTAATAATAAATCTCATCACTCATCATTCCATTCTCGAGATTCAATTTTGTTGTTTTCATTTTCATTAGATAATCAAGAAAGGGGCTTGAACTATCAATGAACTAGAGCACTAACAAAAAAAAAGAGATACGAGAAGAAAAATGAGGAAGTTGAAATCTTACTCGAACAGTATGATGGGGAAAATAATTGTTTGGTATCCATATCATGCTTGTTCATTAAATATCTCAAAATAAATTTATTAATTTATTTCAGTAAAAATAAAAGATAGTCGTGTTAGTAGTTGGGTACAGGAGATTAATATTTTTTCAAAACCTAAAATTGAGTTTTCACTAGAAACTAGTGCATGAAAGCCAGCAACACCTAAGGGCAACGACTGGATACAAAAATATAACAAAATCTGAAAGATTGTGCACAGGCAGAGAAAAATGATTCATATTGGGTAATTAAATTTATGAAGAAAAAAAAAAGGAAACCGACTGCGTGTAGGGACATGAAACATAAAAGAACTAAAATGTTGAAAACAATTTTTCCAGGTTTTAAAATAGTGATTTTTTTATACAAAATGGAATTACAAATAACGCGGTTGCAGACAGAAATACCTTTTGCTATTAATATGAAAATCAATACTGTTTGGTTCTCACTAATTAAATTGTACAATAAGTTATATTTAAATGAACTTTGATTTCATAAGTACCTATCATTAGGCCTAAGAAGAAATTGATTGAAATCAAATGGAAAATGGAAAGTTTTCGAAAGCACATCCAAAAAATTTAAACATTCTTAACAAATGAAACCCCCTAATGTTTTAAATATATGTAATAATGCTATGTATTTCAACGTAGTCAAATCGATGTTAAATTTATCAAAAATTGCATCATAGAAATATTTAATATGAAGGGATCTACATTGCTTCATCCGAAAATTTTGAATCATATATTTGTAACATGTGATTTAGAAGGCATTTCTACCAGCGACTGTGTTAGTTGTAATTCCACTTTGTAAAAAAATTACTATTATAAAACATGGAAAACTTATTTTCAACATTTTAGTTCTATTATGTTTTATGTCCCCACACGTAGTCAGTTTCATTTTCTTTTTTTTCGATCTTTTTTCTGGAGATATTTTTTGGTGAGAATCTTCAGTATTTGCCCATGTTTTTTTCGTCGATTCAGTCCTTCACAGTTCTTCTTAATCTTCATGGTCTTTGATAATGACAACATAAAATACAAAAAATTGAAGTAACATATGTTTGGTGGTATTGAAATATTTATGCAATAGCAAATTTCATTTCCCGCCTATTGTTTTTTTCTTAATTAATTTCTATTTTTTGATTGATCAATGGATGATTTCCAATTTTTTACAAATTTATGTATTTGTCAATAACCAAGTTCTAATCAAATTAAAAAAAACAATTTTAATGTTTTCAAAATTGATGTTAACTATAAAAATTTACTAAACAGAAGCTGAGGAAGGCTAGACACAAACAGAAGAGGCATCATCTCAGGAAAATGAAATGGTTTCATAAAGTCATCTTTGCTACTGAGTATTTTGTTTTGCAGGAATTCTCTACGGCGTTGTAAGTTTTTCTGTTCTTTTAATTTTTTCCATAACTTTTTACATTATTGCACATTTTTATACATTTTGGTGCTAAATTTTTTTATATTTCCTACTGTTATATTGTATTAAAATAAATAAATGCACCTCACCCAATCTTTCACGATACGAAGGCATAGAAATGCCTCTTCTTTATTGTAAGAACTTTATTTAATTTTGTTAGAAAACTAAAAAAGAACAACCCACCTCACCAAATTGCCCACTATATTAACTATGTAACAAAAAAAAGAAACATCATAAAATAGCGTATTACGCAGAAAAAATCTTATGTGAGAACATTGTGACTGGGTTTTCCTTTATTTTTGAAACTTTTTTCTATATCTACAATGTAATATTTATGTAAGCAGATTGTAAAAAACACAAAGTTTATTGAATTAAGTTTATCTTTAATGCAGTGGAAAAATAATTTTTTCATTAGATATTGGAAGTTGATGATTTGTATTTTATGGTGTAATTTACAATGATTTTTGAGATTAGGGAACTTGAATTTTGATATCTTCCCATATTATTAAATGATGCATCAACAAACATGTTTTACGTTTTTTTACACGCCGAGTTCAAATTTGGAGTACGTTTTTGAACTGGACCACTTTTTAGGCGCCCTGTGATCCTCAGGAATGAGTTAAGATATTTCAGCATATTATTGTATGATAAATTGTTGGAACATATTTATTGATGCACTGATTGTGAGTTCAAATCTGGAATCAATTTTTGGATTGAACCACTCCTTGGGTCATCTATAGGTCGGTGTATTCTATGGGCCCAAAAAAGGGATTGGGATATTATTTCCATACATTACTAAGTGATATATTATGGGACATGTTTTTTGAGGTGGTGAGTTTAAATTTGCAGCACATTTTCAGATTGAATCACTCACTGGTTTTGCCAAGTTAATATTTCGAAATAATGTTGTGTAATACATCATTTGGCATATTTTTTAAGGGGCTGTGTACAAATTTGCAGTCCATTTTTGCATGGAACCACTCCTTGGGCCTTAGTTATAATAATTCAAAGTTTATGTCAAAAAACAGAAGCTGTTATAGTATAATACTTTTTAAAATATTCTACAGCAAATTGGTCAATGTAAAAAAAAGGCCAGTGCTAGCATTGCTCAGTAAAAAAAAAAAGCTGTTATATTTGTATTTCTCATAAAACATTGTAATACCTATTTTAATTCTACTGAAAAGTAATGATTCAAGGACTAGTTCTGTATATTTTAATGCACTTCAACTTTGATCATTTTCAGTAACCATTAAGGGTGTAATTTGTAAATTTTTAAACGCAACATTTTTATGTAGGAAGGAGTAAAAAGAGAATAAAATAAAAAATAAAATGTTAAATTATTTGATGATTAACAGATCGCGTCTTACTAAGAGGGGGGTTAGATATCTTTTTAACATACAGATCACCATTTGGTTATTTGATACTGACGCATTCTATCATGATTTGGATGGGCTATTTCCACAAATGTTAAAGATAAATTTATAGTTTTTCGGTATAAATAGTAACTTTCTTTTTCCCCTTCTCACTCACTGAATTACAAAAAAAATTAGTAGAATTTCTAGTGTATTCTTCCCAAAGGTTGTCTACCTGGTTGCCATTTGACAGAATTTTGATATCAAGATTATTTAGACAAATATACTTTTTTTTTAAATTACTAATTTTAATCATGGTAATGTCAAAAATTGAACGGGTTTTTAAAAATTCTAAAAAATGACAACCATGAAGAAAACCCTAGTCAAAAGAATGAAGAATATTCTGAATAATTTGGAGCAAAATTGAGTGGGTTAGAAGGAGAGAGAAAAAGTAATTTTTTTGGTCGCCAAACTACACACTTAACAAAGTTGTTTTTTTTCTCTTCTTTCTTATTTTAATACATTTTGTTTCCTAAATAGAAACCATTTGAATGAGAATTTTAAGAAATAGAGGTTACATAGTAATTGAGCCTGTCAAGATCACATTAATGTAACCGAATAAGACGGAACCAACTCCACCAGATGATAAAGCAAAATACATCACGCATAAGTTAAATGTGAGTGGAACATCACGAGGCAAATTCATTATCAGTACATCGCTCATATTAATCATACTGAGCTCAAATTAATATAGGTACTCGAACCCAAGATATCGAATCACGTTGACAATAAAATATTCTCATCCCAACAAACCAAAAATAAATAAAAATCTAAAATTAATCTAGAACATCAATTTACCTTCTCCCAAGCTGCAGCCAGTTTCATATCGGTGATGGGAAACTCGACTTTGGAAAATGTACTATCAGTGTTATTGATAGCAGTGGTAGTGGTGGTCGTCGCCATCGTCATTGGTGGTGGTGGACACAAGCTGCAACCTGAGCACACATTGGTCAACACATCCTGGTAGACGCCAGCCTCGAAGTGAAAAGGATCTGGGGAAGGACTTAAACACGTTTGCTGACCATTGGATGTCACAGGAAGCACAATGGAAGGATGACCCATAGGGAAAATACCCGGTGGAAGTCGTCTAAGAGGGGTTGGTAGCGGCGGTGGTGGGGGCTGCGGACGCTGCATGTAAGGGGGAGGAGGATTCGAGGATAGCGAATAAGTGGGGTAGAAAGCAGAATATGGGCTATAGTTGGATGATAAAGGTGCAGCCACGTTGTAGGGGGCTGGCGCTGCTCGAGACATTGTCAGCAGAGTATCGAATGATGACGGGACGGATGACAAGAATAAAGGAGGAACATTCATGGCCGATGATTGACAGAACGGGGAATTCAACATCGTCGATTGGGATATTAGAGGTGCACCGAGGTATCCGGAACTCTGTGAAATTGAAAAACAAAAAAATCAACAAAACAATTTGAAATGAGTATGTATACACAAAGCAGAAAAAAGTATGCAATAACATGGAAAAAAAAGAAAAAGAAAAGAACAATGAGAGGTATCCATCAGATAGCTAACATTCACCATGTGATCAGGAGAATACTGCAGTTTTCGAAAAATACGCTCAAAATAAGAGCTTCGGAGGGTGTAAGTTCATTTAAACATCGAATTACAGTAAAGTACGCTACTTATTAATTTTGTATTTCAGCTCGATAAGCAAATGTATTTTTCACCTTTCTTCGCATCCTTCCTCCAAAACCACAGAATCTGATCAAATAAAATTTTAAGAAAGATCTAACAGGATAATATAGCAAATTGAAGATTGAATTTTATTACAATTTTGTTCCAGAGGGGGAAATGCGAAACTCTATAATAAAGACAAGATGACAAAACACAAACTGCGAATTGCAAGCGCTGGCGATGCTGCGGGAAACATCTAGTTAATTATAAGTTGTATCATCAAAATTTTATATATCTCCCAATGGATTCGAAATAGAAGAATTCAACTGTTTTCAATCAAGTTTTGGCAATATACACCACCATCGATGAGTTTTGCATTTTTTTTAATTTTCAATGGACCATTTGGGGGCCTCTAGAAGATGATTCCAGACCGAGTGATTCGATGAACGTCAGTGAATTTTCTATAATGTGTACGTATTGACGTTCATGTTTTTGAAGCACTGAGTTCTTTAAAGGCAGTTATTTTTCTTGAAACCTTTTCAGAGTAAAACGAAAATAAGTAATCAAAGACATATTTTATTATTACCGTTTGCTGAACAGTGGCATTTCATGGTAGATATTAACCATCAGTGCGACAAAACTTTAATCCATTGAATTTATCAAAATTACATTTTTGATTTATATCCCCCTTAGATTTATTTTTTCAATGAAACAACCGCACACTCGAAAACCTGAAGTTTTTCATATTTTATCGCTGGACAGAAGTATTTCTTTTTAAAAATCCGCTGAAAAATCTTAGCTGCAGGGGTGTAACCAGCGAGGGAGCCAAATAAGCCTATCATCTTACGAAAATTGAGTGACAGGGAGCTGGTCCCCCACAAAATAATTGTAAGAAAAATATATCATGAGGAAGAAATGAAATGAAAAGTATAAAATAATAAAAAGAATGAATGCCCGAAAGATATTTATTTTGTGATGTAAAGATCACCCTGTGTGTGTCACACCCCAACTTTTAAAATACTATACCTACGAGACATGCTTATGTAGATATCTTGCTAAAAATTATACACATTATTCATCTCATCTAGTAGATACTTTGATTTGGGTGAACAGGCAAATTTGAATATTTTTCATCCAACTAAATTTCTTAAATTATTACCCTAAAAGATATTTTAATGCACATGTTGCTCTCTTCTTTCAAATAAAAATGATTTTTTCGTCCGTCCTTCATAAGATTTATAATTTTTTGAAAACAAATATCTAAGAATCAATATTTGAAATTAGGAAATCTTCTCGGTGGAGATAGGAAATTGTTGGAATCATTATGTAGGTCCTACAGCTAAAATGCCAGTGTGAAATAATTCAAAACACCGAAGTATGAGAAGTTGCATTTGCATGAAATAAAAGGGCTACTAAGACATCTTCATCTGCCTTTCTGGCCACTTCACAATTTTGAAGATATGCATATACCATTTGTTGAGATGCAATTTTTTCTTAATCACACTCCGTTAAATTCATATTTCAGGTTTGAAAAACCACTCGCAAATCATCTTGTGTATTACTGACATCTTGTATGCAACTCACTCGATTGATTGTGACATATCACACCAATACCCTTACAAAGTAAGAATATTTACATGACATATGGAGATCCGTCGCACCTTGTTTATATATAAAATATATTCGCCAGATACAGCCGTCGGTGGAATGCCCGTTCCATATAAGTTCACAGCTTTTGGCTGGCGAATATATGGGACACTGGTTCGAATCCACAAGCCGACAGTCCTGCATGACATTTTGCATCTTTTTAACAGTTTTCATACAATTTTTAAATTATTTTATTTATTACTGTATTAATTTGATATTAGTAAAATAGCTTTCCTGTGTGCTGGCGGGTAATTTTTTAGCATTTAATGTTCATATCTCTTGACAAATACATATAATAATTATATGTACTGTATATCCAATCAACATTTATAACTAATAAAGGTCGTAGGTCTCAGGAAGTTAGAAATTTCTATGATTACTGGTTCACCTGGCACACTCGTTATAAAGTCGTTTCATTAAAAAAAATAAAAGGTATAAAAACCACACTGGGGTGTGACACACCCAACATTATTCAATTGTTACCAAAATAAAAAATGGCGGTGATCGGTAAGTTATTCATGTAAGTAGACTCCATTTAGTTTCAAAAATTACTTCCGCAAATTAGGAAAATTCTATAGTTCATCAAAGACGTGACATCACACAATTACATTTCACAGCTACGTCAAGTAAAAATATTGATGTAAACAAAACCTTTGGATGCAGCCTTCGACCTTCGCTGAATAGGATGAATCTCTACCTATTCTTTTCCTCAGGTCCATCAAGTAACATGACGTCAAGTCTTTCTTATTTGGAATAGACAGACTATATGAGCACTGCATAATACGAGAATGCTCCAAAAAAAGTCACCTGGGGTGAACCACCCCTATGTAATATTATAAGATAGGTACTGGTAATCTTAAATGGACCTTCAAAAATTTCATCTACCCGTAGTAAATCATTTTCTAGTTACGCTCTTATTTTGCTGGCAACGATGAGTTCATTCTAATGCGACTCACTACATTTAGTGAATAATGATTAATCATCACAGAAAAACAGAAAAGAAATTCTGAATCAATATTTGAAAAATTTCGTTTCAATATCATTAGCACTGAGTTATTCAACTTTGTTCTAACTTACCACTGCATATTGTTTAGTGTATATGGTGTCCATGATTCAAGTGTCAAAACATGTTGGTATTATTTTACAGGTTGTATTCAATAACAAAAGTGCGTTACAAATTTTTCGAATTTTTTAACATTCATGAGAAACTTTATATTTTTTCGATTTTTCATTATTATATCTGACATTGAATTATAAAATCCTCCATAACTTCAAAATGATTGATGCCAAAACAGAACTGAAATTACCAACCTAAAGAAAATGAAATTCTCTTGAAGCCAAAATTCTTCAAACCCACAGTAAATAAAGAAAATTACTTTTTAATTGTTTAAAAACAAAAGTTATCGTATTTTTTTCAATGTCAAAGTTTCTAACGAAATAATAAATTGTCTGATATAAGGTTTCTCTACTATAAAAACTTCCTCCGAGAATGACCTTATCAATGGTGTTTTATTACATATCATAATATTACTAGCGAAGAGAACATCATAAGAATTGGAAAAAATTAACAAACAAAATTCTGTGATCCAAAAATAACAGAAAAAAAAAAAACAAAAAAAAACCACCATAATAGAGAATCAGAGCAGAAAAAATATAATTTTCAACAAGTAATATTATTTTGGTCAGTATTCCACGAATTCGGATGTAATTTATATTTCAGGAAAACAAGATATTCGTATTTGTTTCAGTAGAACTTTTTTTGATTTTCTTTAGATTCATGAATTCGCTACTATTTATTTGACCTTTTTTTTCGTCTATAATGAATGTATTTAATTATAAAATGTGATATACAATTGAAAAACTAATTTTTATGGAACTTTTCACCATAGAAAAACCTGATGTCCAACACTCATTTCTTTAAAAAAAATTTAGAGGAAAATTTCAACTTCAATAAAAATTTTCGAACGTTTATTTTTAACCTATTATAAAGTCATTCTTCGTTTGATCACTGTGGATTTACAATCAAATAGTCTTGTAGGAGATTCATCTTTCAATTGCGGTGTAATCAAATTCGATTCAACGCCAATTGTTCTGAAGATACTGACAATTTTCTAATGCAAGATCGGGTAGTCTAAAAAAATCACAAAACACAAAATTTCTCTAAAGCTGCAAAAAATTTGATAAATTCCTAAAACACATTTTTTGTTTTAAATAACCTATATAATCACACCAGCCAGGTCAAACCTTCCAATTTTTGACACTCTGTATAGAACGTGGTGTGCGGATTTTCGACGAGCTCACGCAGAAAATTCTTCGAGTATGCACATATACATGATAGAGACGACAAGCTACAGTTTTACGAAAGGGTTAAGGGTTCCTTAACATTTACGCCGAGCACATGTACACTGGCATACAAAGTACCTCACATCAACCCATCAGATTTCTAGAAATTAGTACACCTGATTGTTGGCAGCGCTGTCCATTGTTAAGATACCAAACTACCAGTTGTGTCGTCTCCATCATGTACTGGCATATGTAATATATATATATATCCCGAAGAGTAAAGCAGACTCCAGCTGAAAATCGTACAGCGCCTCAGAAAACTCCTGAAGAAAGTTTCATCGAAATCGATCAAAAAAGTTCGGTGATAACTCTACCAGCAGAATAAATGGTGAGATAAATAACACAACTAAGTGTACTTACTGTCATCAGAGGTGGCGCATACAATTTAGAATAATTCTGCGACTGAACACTAGTCGGTAAACTCAATCCAGGCGGTGGACCCTTCTGAAAAACCAACGTAAACAAATACCGATGCTCAATACTGAATAACATTAACGAACCATGCTTGCAAACAGAAACCGAAATTAAGGACTACGAAACGAAATCAAACAAACCATTTTACTTGCTTCATCATCACTCATCGCGCGAACTGTGTTTATCAACCGAAAATCCACAAAGGATAAACGATTGTCATAAAGAAAGAAAACAAACGACAATGCTTAATAAAACACAAAATTTATTGGATAAAAAAGTTTATATTCATTAAATTTATCAAATATAATTTCAACCTGATAATTTTTTTTAAACTGCAATACGGAAGATGAAGAAAAATGGTAAAAATAAAATAATTAAAGTTAAAACAAAATATAAAAAAGACCAAAAAAAAGGACATTGAACTGAGGCTCGTACCATTCAATGAATGGAAAAAGTACGTTTAACTAATTCCTCAGAACGTAATTATGTTATAAAGGCATTGAGCGGATTAAATCTTGTAAAATTTAGGCAATAGGTAATGAAAATTTTTTTTTGCGCCACGACACAAAGAAGATAAAAATCCAATTAAAACATACCGAAAACTTCCATATGATTAGCGTCATAGACGAATATTAAACGAGTTTTTATCAGAGCCCAACTAAAAACAGTAGACTACTTTTAATGTAGGTAGTCTACACACAACTTAGATTTTGGCTTCACCAGTCATCGTCCTCCAAACTATCGAGGACACGGAAAATTTTCTCATAGGTAACTCTTGATTTCGGTTTCGGTTTATTAGCTAGATTTAGACAATTTTTCACCTTCAGTGGGGGCGGCGGATGAGGCATTATAGGTACCGAGGGTATCGATTGAGGTATTGATGGTGCCGAGAATGTCGGGGGTTGTTTGATCGGATGTTTTTTAGGTTCATTTTTCATCTCAACATGGCCATTCGGGAGATTGGGCTTCGACATAGTTTCGACTTTTTCAACAACTGGTTTTTTTGTTTCCGTTTTATTCTGTAAATAAGAAAGCAGAAAGTGAGAGTTAAATGACAGGTTCGAGAGGGGTAATACAGCATATATCTCTACATAATACAATAGATTAGTTACGTACCAAAGGGATGGGTTGCGTAAACATATCTTCGGTTTTACGATCCGCAAAACCCTCTTCGACTAAACGATTTGCTACAGATATCGACTCGTCTTTTTCAGTGACAATATACAACTCAATATCGTAACATTCAGCCTGCAGCAAAAAATGTGAAATATTTTAAACCCCCTTTTGTACTTCGTATGCAAAAACAAAAAAACGTTCTCAGACTGATGTGAGCTATTACACACACAATAAATAGGCAGAGAAGTTAAGCAAAAGAGCAAAGGAAAAATACTTCGTACACATACAGGGGTATTATACGAAAATAAAGATTTGGTACTTGTAAGACACGAAAAATCTTGATTTAGGAATTTTTTTATTTATTTTACTAGCTAGATTTATGAAACCCTGCGAATTAGATAGAACATTTTAAAATAGATTTAGGTGACCAACATGATATAAAAAACTTTTCAATATTCTCTGGCTTCGACTAATGCCATTAAATTAACGATACTCGAACTACAGCAGCCGTACTCCCAGTGGTACGTGATGACATTTCGAGGTGTGCAATATGATGAGAAAAAAATCGTGTAAGAAAAAACACGGTATGATTTAAGGTAGAGATGTTAAAAATACAATTTTTCGCAATTTAAGAATATTATGTCATCAGCAAAGATTAATGAATGTTCACGCGAAAAAAAGTTTAAAGCTGAAAAATTATTAAAGGGGTAAGAGTATTGAAGAAGTTTGCAAGTATATTATTGGTACAAAAAAAAAAGTTTGAAAACACTTACATTAGGTTACTGATTTATTTTTATAATGCTTTCACATTAAAAAGCTACTGTATATTTAGGAGGTCTGCACACCCTAATGGTTAATACTCGTAATTCGGTATTATGCTCAACGTTTGTTGGCTTAAATACAATTGCTTCAACAGACAACAACAGATTCATCATGCATATCTATTCAGTTCATACACCATTTCATCACACTTTCATGTGCTACAAAATGTATTAGTTCATCACCACAGTTATCTTACGATACACTTAATTTTTCTGGAATTTTTTGCAGAGCTAGAGTTAATAGTGGGCAGTCTTTAAAGCGTTTTGTTTGAAATTATGATTCACAACTCAACATTAACATGCTTTAAAAATTCAAACAAGAGTCAATATGCATGGGATTACTTGTATAAAACTGTGTATTATAATAACCATGGAACATTTCCGAACCATTTGAAGTAAGAGAAATTTGCCTCATTCTTGAAGTCTGATGTCTAAAAATTGAAAAGAAACATGGTCATGTGGTACATGATATTGACCTAAATTCTGAAGTCTAAAGCAGTGTTTGTAAGGGTACTAAATACATTTTCTATTTCATCTGGAGCGATGTTGGAGGGACCGAAGAAAGATCGTAACAGATAACTGAGGAGAAAATTTTCTGTGAAATACTCGGCCTTAGAACTCATTTTTTTCTCAACTTCTAGGTAGGTATCGCCCTTCCCCTAAAAGAAACAACACTCCAGTATTGAAGTCATAAGAAAGTACAAAGTGCTGCGAATTTTACAAAATTTGTATCGTCATAAATTATTACGGGGGCACCTAGAAGTAAACATAGTATACCTACGATAGAAATTAAAAGAGTCATTGGCAGTATATTTATACAAATAGCACTGAACTTGATGTTTTATGCATTAAAACAACTTTTTACCAAGCTTTTATAATGTTTAAACAGTCTGTCCGTTCTAATAAAATCGTGGAATCAATTTTTCACCCACTTCCCATTATTTAAATCGACCTGAAATTTTGAACAATTTTGTATAATTGGAGACGAAAACAGGTATGCAAAGTTTCAAATTGATTGAACCAAGCAAAATAGGCCAAAATTTGATTAAAAGTTTTTATGAAATAATAATATATGAGCAAAAAATATAATTTTCGTTCATTCCAAAATAAAAATAGCCATCTGTCAGAAATGTTACTAAACTGTCTTTGTCAATGTACATGTAAACAATTACCTCTTACTCTCTTTTTTTAGTTCTCCCTCTTCTTCCTACTCTTCTTTCTTTGTTTTCATACCCTAGGATGCATTTTGTGATTATTTAATAACTTCTTGCTTCATTCTGGAAGAGATGATAAAACTATGTAATCAGAGTGAGATGTTTTTGTTATTTATGAAACGTACTTGGTCAAACTGATGATATTTTCATCAATAATAATTTAAAAAAAAAGATAACAACCAGATCAATAAATCAACTATTTCTTAAAAGTAAATGTGGCTGTTGTGTGTAGTAATCTCTACCTGCACAAGGTTCATGGAACCAAATTAAAGTCGACGTGTACGGTGACCAAATGTATCTTGGTACTGGTACTCAGCCTGTTTAATGCCTAACCATACACTAAGTGTACTGAGGGCTGAGGGCAATTGTCCACAGGCATTGCAGTACCATATACAGACTGCAACACACACTATATCTGTGAGTACATACTAATTACGTACTCGCCTTTTGGCAAGTAAACATAGAGATGCATTATCTGCATGAGTGCATATAGATGATGTATTTGTTTAAAGTGCAATGCACTAATAATTTGGGTTGTGGATTTTGGTCTGTGACCAGTCCATCAACACAGGGCCGAGTCCTGTACAGAGGAGGTGAGGGAAATTTCCCCACAGTAAACAATGAAACATCATCCACAACTACTCACTTGTGGGAAAGTAGATTTGGAAGATGTCTGGATTTCATCTAATCAGGGTTAAAGGAATGGTTCAGAGCAACTTTATATTTGTCACTCTAAACTTACAGATTGGTTGATCGACATTTGGGCATTTTCCAGACATCTTTCAAACAGATTACAGAATGCACCCCTGAATGAATCAATAAAGACATACAAACATAAATAAATAAATAAATAAATAAACACATACAGTAAAACTGATAGAAAATTTACAATAATATATCTATATATAATTATATTTCTTATGTATAATAAACATCAAAATAAAGGAAGGAGAAAAAAAAGAGGGGAGACATCCTGGAGAAAGGACTAAGTTGAAAGTTGATTAAACAAAACACATGTAGTTGTAATAAACAAAAGAAAGGGAAAAAAAAACAGGTAGTCAATTATATTTTTATCTTTGTGGTGTTGAACTCAGCCCATCATCCAAAGAGTAGAGGTTATTAACAATGTGATTTAAAATGACTAGATACATGGACTAAAAATAGTATAACAAAATATACATTCAAAAAACTTGCAAAAACCTTGATTTCATTTGAAATGCTCTGAAAAATGTAAAATAATTTTTAAAGCTTTCATGATGCTCAAATTTGAAGAATTTTGCGAATGATGGAAATAAAAGCTAGGGGCGCTCAAAACAAATAGCTCGTAGGTATGTTACTTAACCAATTACTTCTTGAGTAGGGTACTCAACAGTTCATCATTATTGTAACCTAGTAATATTTGGTTAATGAAAAGTAGCTATATATTTTAAAATATATCTTTGAGCGCTTCATATTTTTATTCTATTATTCACATAATTCTTCAAATTTCAGCATCATAGAAAAATTAAAACAATTTTCTATTTTTTAATGTATTCTAAATGAAAGCATGATTTTTAAAAGTTTTTTTAACATACATTTTATTAACAGTAAAAATCTTAATAAAACAAGGTTCAATAATTTTAAATACAGAAATTTCTTTTTTTTTTTTTGTCAATAAAAAACAGTTTTCACACATATAAAAGGTATTTTAATTTACAAAACATTGAGTTCAGCTAGGCTCACTATAATTATGAAATTCCAAATTGGGACAGGGGTGCAGAATGGATAGGTACACAAGAAAAATTCTTGCCAAATATTTTCTAAGTAGTTTTTTTATAAAAATCTATACTCATTAATATTATGAGCGAGGGTATGATTGATCACAAACTTTGAGAAAGATGTTGATTTTGAACTATTTTAACATTCTACTAAAATTCTGTTGTAATTGAATTGCTCGTTCATGCTCCTGGGGATTGAAATGGTCAACAATTCAAATATATTCCTTTGACCTATTGACCCCGAAAGTAATATTATTTTGCGATTTGAAAAAAAGAAAACCTTGTTATTATTGAGAAGTTTGTAGGCAGGAGTTTTTTATCATTATATTAACTTACAAAAATTTTTGAGAATTTTCAGGAACAATTATTTTATTTTTTTTTCTCATTGATTTGGATGATAAGAATACCAATTTACAGAAAATTCTCAAATTTTTTGATAACTATTGACTGATAAATTTGGGCTAAAATTAGAAACCGGAACATGGAACTCAACTGGCTGGGACATGGGGACCGGTGCTTCAAACCAGGATGTATGGTAAGCCCAAGTTTAGTTCCATCTATTTGGTGCACATGTGACCTTTAGTTGAATAGGGTTAGTTTAATGTCAATCATAAATATACACTGGAAATTAATTATTCAACAGTTTTAATGGAAGACCTCTTCGTATGAGACTGAATGCAAGATGAAGCATGTGATGAAACTGATACACCAATTCACGCAATGAATCAATAAATAGATACTGAGTTCCAAAACAAATGAGTATGATGAAACGTTGATATGCTGACTACAGCATCGAAAACCAGGCCCAAAATGTCATTTGCTTATTTAGGATTGATTACTTCCAAAAAAACTAATTTTCTCCCACTAGCCAGTACTGACTGCAATCCAGTTCATTAACGTATGTTCCCAACAGTAATTCACAACCAAAATAGAGGTTTTTAGGGATCTGTGTGCCACAGTAAGCTTCACTGAATCCAGAACAATCTCTCTCAAGTTGAAGAGGATAGTTCATTGAATATCAAGGGGGAAACCTGTTTTTTTGTTTCTTTTTGATGGACTCCTGAGTTTGCAACATATATTATAGGCAAGTCAAGCCAGTTGAAGACAAGGGTTGCAAACAGGCGCGTCGAAAAAACGGGTACACATCGTACTTTATATAACGTCATTGTAGATTCTATCAAGAAAAAGTAGAAAATCTTTTCTGTACAGAAACTACATGCCTTTACTTTTTTATAAACCTATTTAGATTATAGAATTAAAAGGGACAAACTTATCATTAAAAACCAAGTATGAGTTTTCCTATTATATTTTCACTTCACATTGATTCGAAATAGCTTTAAAGGAAATCTGATGATAAAAATAAATTTGTCCTTGAAACAGAGAGGTGGTGATCAGAGAACATTTATTTCAACAATGATTAGTTTTAGAAATAATCAACAATTCAAAAAACTGCCAATTTTCCATATATTAGCGGTTTTTTATTCGTTCATTATGAAAGTGCAGTGATGATATTCAAACTTATTATCGGTTGAAGTAAATTTGAGTAAATTTTCTCTTCTTTTCCGCACTGCCAATCCCAGATTTCTAGTTTAGATAACAGTTGACAAATCATTGAGTGAAAGACAATTTTGTTTTAAGACTGAAAAGAATCGTGTATTTGTAACTCGTAGGACCGAAATGTAGTCGAGCCGAAAAGGGCTTCCGGTTAATTTTTGAAAAAAAGAAGTACAGTAAAAAATGTGGGCTATAAATTTTCAGTAATGCCACTGCATCAGTATGCGGTATATACATTGTAATTATTTGTTCATCCATGGTCTTAAACAATGGAAAATAGTGCGGTTCTTCTGGAAGGCTCAGTGTAATTTAAGTAGTAGTGTGTTCGTCCTTCAAACAGGACCGTGGACAGACTGTTGGAAGGACGTGCCCAAAAGTCCATCCGGAAGCGTTTCCAGCAAGACATTGGACCATCTATCAAGAAAAATTCTCTCTGAAACAGGTTTCTTTTTGTTGATATTTATTATTACTTCGTGAAAATTTAAATCTTTCTTATCCTTGGGAGTATTTAATTCAAGTTTTAAATATAAGCATCTGAAGCAATCGCATATTGTTAGAGGAGGTATAAGCTAAAACTATTTTTCCGTTTTAATGCAGTTCACGTCAGAACACCACAAACTGAAAACCACCACTTATTTGAAGCAAGTCAGAAGTGCTATTAGTACATTTATTCATTCCCTCGAGGATATTCGTTACACTTACAGAAACAAATTTTATCTAATTTTTGAATACATTAATGATATTGGCGGTGATTGACCAAATTTTTGTATGCCAATCTACATAATAAAATCTATGAAAGGTATGAAGTTTTTGTCGGGTCGCAGCATCTGTATTGACCCTTTAGGTATTTTTGCAACATAAAACATTTCAATTTTGAAAGAAATTTCTCTTCAACCACCTCACAAGTCCCCGGCCGCTATTTGAGATAGAAAACTGCAACTAATATTATTGGAAAGAAAAGAAACTTTGCTAACATTTGAAATCAAAAAAATTTGTTTATCGGCATTAGTTTTTCAAAAATGAACCACAAAAAAATCATAAATTCATAAATTGATAGAAAATCTGCTGTTTTTGAAATTGTTGATCATTTACAACTAATGACTGCAAAAAATATTTTCAGTGATAACACACTTAGTTTTCAGTAATAATATTATTTCTACCATCAGTTTTCACATACAAAAAAATGATTCCAAGTAAATGGCGAAAAATAACAACAAAATTCTACACTGTATAATTACTATGCGACATCGTATTATGTTTCGTAGAGCATCTAATTCACCAAATTTGTTCAAAGTCTCTATAGCTCAGAGGGCAAGGAGCTGTGCTACCAACTGTAATAAATCTTCACGAGTCTAAAAACTTACTGAATTTTTTTCTAACTTTTTTTATCATATTCACACTAAATTATGAAAACAAAAGCTGAATTAAGGGGAAGGAAACACTTACGATGAGAAGATTCAATTTTCCAAAACATGTATTCATAAAATTAGGTTCTCCTGAGACTTGCTTTCTATCCGGTGCTGTAGAAGCTCTCAGGAGGTTTATGTGAGGAGAGAAGGAAGGGAATTAGGATTATCACACAAGGTACTTTATTGAAATAATTCTGACAACAAATTGCTTTTACTTCACCAAGAAAATATGATATTAGGACTTAATTTCCTATTTTATTTATGGTAAATGAATTCAACTTCCTAATTTAAAAATACCTTAAGATTGAGAAAAATTATACGAATAAAAGGTCACTAATTCGAATAGTTGCTTTACTTTGAGTGATGGAATATGAAAGGCAGGCCCAACACCTAACAGATTCTTAAATCCATCAATAACAAAAAAATTAATTTAAAAAAAATTAAAATTACCAGACGCAACAGAAATAAAAGGTTAAAAACAAGTTACTGTGCTTCTAAATTACTAAATTAATATTGTGCTAAATTACTATCATACTTAGTTACCATGTACTGACACACAGGTGGTTGCTAGTTTAGGCTGCATTAGCTGTATTCTATTTGGAAAAAAGTTTGGAAATATTCAAATTTTTGATAACATGTTATTCCGTGCTATTCTTTCTGGAAAAGGACAAATTTAGTTCTCTAAATAGGCTGATCTTTTTGTCAGGGCAGAGCTCAAGAAATAAGTTAGTTTGATAAGAAATAGCGGACCAGTTTGTGTATGGAATTGTGACATCATCTTCGTTGTTGAGATTGGTCACAGTTTGGTACTCGTACATTACTTGCATGTATGTGCAAGTAATTTCAATTAAATGTAATTTGTTCAATGTGTTTAACATCATAGAGACGAATATTTGCCAACCTCACAGGAGCGACTTTTTGTTGCATTTTTGTACTTCTATTGTGAACTGAGCTATCTGGACTCTAAGTTGAGGGGTCTCCCCAGTCTTTGCAGACACTGCACTAATAAAAGACTTTTACTTTGTGTATTCTAGCACATTGTCTGCACTTTTTATATAAAAATCCAAGCCAGCAGAAGTGTTTATTGTGGTATATCCTACAGCTGCCAAACATTGTACAACATTTTGGGATAGTTGTTTGTTGAATTGGTTTCCAATTACAGAAGGGGCTACGATGTTATCAGCCTTCTTCCGCAATTTAACTATGAAAATCGACAGTTTGTCATCCCCAATCTTCATGCCACCCATGACATCATCGATGATCTGGTTTTTTGTTTTGCCATATACATCTTTTATTCTTTTGATGAACCAGACATAATTTTTCTCTTCTGTCAAAGGGCATTCCTTGATATCCAATATGAGGCAAATAATCTGTGGTGGTATGCCGCTGCAGATGTGTAGATATCACTGATTCTGCTGAATATTCTCAGTCTTGAATCTGCCTTCCAGGAGAGTTAACCATAATTCTATCTCATTGGGCAGAAATTTAGGAATCTCAATTCTCCATTTATAGAAATTAGGGTTTTAACCTGGCTGGTTCTGCAGTAACTGCAGAATTTGTGCTAAGACTTTGGTATCAGCTGTGGTTGTGTGCTTCCTCCTGCCAATGTGTGTGTCAGTAGATTTTTTGGGATCTTAGAATCAATACTTGGAAAAGCCATCTCAGTTTTCTGCAGACTGAGGTATTCCACAGGTACTTCCACTTGCACTTCCATATTGATTGAAAACACCAGTTCCTGTTTGTAGGTCAGGTGTCTTCAGGTTGGAACTTTGGCTAATAGTCCAACCACTCCTCAATGTTTTAATTGCAAGTTCTTCTTGATTAACTGCAGTTCCCAGACATATTAGCTCTGGATGTTAGTGGCTGTCACTAATTCTGAAATGTCTTCAGATTGTCTTGTCAAAGTTGGAGTGGTTGGGGGATGAGGCTGACCTTCTTGCTTCAGGTTGACTATCTATATATGGACTTAATTTCACGCATACCGACACATATGTAATAATTATGTATGTTTGTGTGAACAGATTGGTGCATTATTTCTTATATTGATAAGAAACGGTTGACCAGTTTGTGTATGGAATTGTGACATCATTGTCATTGTTGAGATTGGTCATGGTTTGGTACTTGTACATTACTTGTATGTATGTTCAAGTAATTACAATCAAACGTAAGTCGTGTAATGTGTTTAATGTCTTAGAGCAACTGTCATCAGGAGTCCCAGCTCTATCACCTCATACGAGTAAGTCCCCACAATTACAAAATACATATAATATCAAAAGTGAAAATCTAACCCCCTTTCTGAAGTCTCTGGGAGTTAAAGAATGGTTGAATAAAAAAATGAACATGAAATTCAAACCAGGCTCATTAGGAAACATACCTGACAATATATTACACAATAAAATATGAATAATTGTGTTTGTGTTGTTGCTATTTCTTGAGAGTTATGTTTGTGTTTGTGGAAATATGTATTTTAATTGTCTGTGGTAGTATGTTGGAGACACATTTTCCTTGAAATAATACGACAAATTTGGTTGGAGACACGTACCATGTCAAATACACCAACTCCTTTTGGTGGTTATTAAAAATAATTTTAAATTTATATTATTATAAATAGGATCCGTTGCTCTTTTTTACAGTCAAGTGGATGCTTCAAATGTGTCATGTGATGACTAACTCAATATCTCTGGAGCTCCGGAGTGGATGAATCATATTCATTTTAGGCTTAAAAGCTTTGCAAGTTTGACTCACTAACTGAAAGACACCTTTCCAGACCTGGTTGTCTCTACAACCTATTGAAGTATTGTAAACGGACTGACAAATCAATGATTAATTTTTTCCACTAAATTTGGATCAGAAAGATGGATCCTACCAACAGGTCTTGCTGCTGTTGTTGGATCAGAGTTTGAAAAAGAACAAAAATGTTCAAGACCAATCACTTTTTTTTGTATGCAGTAAACAACATTTTTTAAAGGGTTTTGATTTCTATTGTCTTCAGCAGCCAATTTGTGTATTGATTTTTTATGATACCTAACAAAAAAAGGATTAATTGAAGAACATTTTGGAGCAATATTTGCAAAAAAGAGAAGATTTACACTACTAATGCACCATTGTGTTTTAAAAAATGAACTACATTTTTTGTGAAAAACTTCTTCACAAAAATGGGACAATGGTTACAATTAGTTTAAACAAACCCTATAGTAGTGACATTGAGGGAATACCCACTTTTTTCATCAAGAGAAATCATCCTTGCAATACACTAGCAGGTAATTTCTGAAAAATCTGTAAGTGTAATATCATGGCTTGGTGGGCACCGAAAAATTTTGGAAATTTTTGTTACACCTTTGGCGACATGAGGGATTCCTCTAATTTAATATTTGGTGACATCAGAAATTTCCCACTTCAATGTGTGAGGCCAACTTTTCAATTTAAATACTACAAACTTCATGTACAGCAATTCTAATTATAAAAAAGCTATGTACCTACATGGTTTGCGGAGATTCCCTCAATGTCACCGCCCTCATGACAATTTCGAAATTTTTTCTAAATTAACTTATCGAGAATTAGAAGACTAATATATTTTTGCCTTTCAGTACTCGAAGCCAGAAGCTGCTGTAAATTTACAAACAACGTGCATCTTTTTAATAGAAAAGAAATTTATCTTACGCCTTCTCGTAATCCTGATAATATAAGTAAGTGAGATGGAATTTTTTTCAGTATGTAGTTGTACATGTCCACTACTCCTCAGTCCTCAGTACCTCCAATTTGACCATGTCAGGTGACCTTTTTGATTTTAAACAGTAATTTTTGTACCTATTTTCTACATAACTGCGTGCGAAGCCGCAGATTCAAGCTAGGGATGTTATAGAATAAACATTCGACGACGTGCATCTCAAACGCCAAGATGCACATGCAACAGTGCCTATTATTAGTCGAAAAACATCAACACACGTCATACATATTAAAGTCCAAATACTTACCTTGGCGTCGAAATTGATTAATTTAGCTTCCAGCTCAACGGCTGAAGCAATATTGAAGAAATACTGATTAGTTCGAGCAGTATATTGGTCTACTGAATCGGGATCGATGTTTTTTTTTTGCTGGATTCCGCTCAGCTTCGCTCGAATAGACATAGTATGATGGTGAGAGTAATTTCGATGTAAATATCGTAGCTTAGTAACATTCACATCCTCGACAGTACCATAGTCAACGAATCTGACCTACAAATAATTCGTAATATAAAAATATTTGTTATGAAGTTCAACATTACTTGTTACTTATTTTAAAATTTAAAAAAAATAAAGCACGGATGAAACTAATGTAAATTGATGGAAACATTTTCCTGCATAATAAACCACAACTATAAAATTCTCAGTCTTTCAAATAGAAATATCTCACCGAAACAAGCTTTACGTGAAGAAACTAAAATTTATTAGGTTGAAACTTGAAACAAGTGAACGCTGCACATTCCAAAAATTACAAGTTAAAAATGTTCTACGTTCAATTTTTCATTAAAAATAGAAAAAACTCTAGCGCAGTAAGCCTCACGAGGAAAAGTAGGTTTTCGAGAAGAATGAATTATGGATTGATGGTCACATTAATTGTCTGTAAGTTCATATGCGTAAATGGTATATTATGATTGTATGAATTTTGTTAGCTTCTGATGAAATATTCGACAAAGTAAAATTTAAAAACATTTCATGAAATGAAAAATTAATTAAGATGATAAAGTATGGTAAATAATTCTATAATTTCAAATAAAATCAAAGAAATACGATAAAGTTATGAAATAAAAAATAAATAAAACATGAACATGTGGATAATTTTTGTAGAAAGAGAAGTTTATGCAAATTAGAGAAAAAATAATGTGTTCCAAAAATCATCGGTATTAATGAAAAATTAACTATTTTATGACGAAAATAAAAACGAAAATAACCGTATCGGAACTGCTATCCTGAAAATCTTCACAATAATTAGATTTTTGAAAAAAAAATAAAACCGACTGTGTTTAGGAACAAAAAACATAATAGAATTAAAATGTTGAAAACAAGTTTTCTAGGTTTTGTAATAGTAATTTTTTATAAAATTGATTTACAACTAACGCAGTCAGTCGCTAGCACAAATAGCTTTTGATATTAATATGAAGATCAATACTAGATTGAAATTAATAGGCTGAGTGGAGAGTTTTCAACACATTAGGTATATAAATAATTTAAACATTCTTAACAATTGGTACCCCAATGTTTTAAATAGATGTAATAATGCTGTGTATTAGAATATTGTCAAATCTATGTTAAATTTACCACAAATTGCATCAGAGAAATATGTAATAAAATGAAATCTAATTGCTTCATTTAAAAATTTTGCATTTTATATATATGTACACACACATATGTATGTATGTATGTGTGTATGTAACTTGAAAGATATTTGTGCCAGCGACTGTGTTAGTTGTAAATCAATTTTATAAAAAATTACTATTACAATACCTACAAAACTTGTTTTCAGCATTTTAGTTCTATTATGTTTTATGTTCCTAAACGCAGTCAGTTTCCTTTTTTTTCAAAAATTTAATTATTTTTCGATTTTTCTGCTGCAAATATTTTTCAGTGCGAATCTTTAATATCTCCCCATGTTTCTTTCGTCACTTCAATCCTCCACGATTCTTTTTTACCTTCGCAGTTTCTGATAATGATGAAATACCTAATACAAAAAATTCAAGGGACAGGTGCTTGGTCGTGTTGCAATATTTATGTAACAGCATATTTCATTTCCAGCCTATTGTTTTTTCTTAATTAATACCTATTTTCTTATTGGTCAATAGGGAACTTTGAATTTTTTTTTAATTTTGGTATTAGTTAATGAATAAATTTCAATATTTTAATTAAATATTGAGAAAACTAATTAGATCTTTAAAATTGATTTTATCTATAAAATGTTAATAAAGAGAGTGTGAAAAAAGGGGCATATACATTTTTTTTTCAATTATTTTCATACATATCAGATATTCTCTAAATTAATGATTCTTGTTGAAAGCAAAAGTTAGACCTTGCCTCAGTTTTGCTTGTATTTTTGTGTATTTATTCAGCACTTTTGCAACAATTTGGTAAGTAAAATACCTCCTCACACAGTCCATCATAATATAGACCTGGACACAGAGATATAAAATAAAAAGCTAACTGATACCTATGATGGGATATGAAATATAATTATATATAAGTGATCAATTAACAACCATAAGTGAGCCAATCACAGTTCATTTTTCAGTACACCTTCCTGATTGGTCAGTTTGAGGGAATTCTGGAAACAGGGTATTTTTATTTTTCCTTATACATATTATTTTGAAGCAGATATATCAACGGACTTTAAATGAGCCAATCACAGTTTGTTTTCCAGCATATGCCTTCCTGATATTATTTTTCATTATAACTATTATTAAGCAGATATCAGCAGACTTTAAATGAGCCAAACCTACATAATACATCTACTGGTGCTAATATATTACTGGGAGAAGTGGTGAAATTTGAAATATTTATATAACTATAAGAACTTTTGGGAGACCCAATCAACATGAGTTATTTCCGTATATGTTGAATCTTGGATTGTGATTGGTTATGTTGCTTTTTGTGTTGAAAAAATCCCCAAATTTTGAATGAAAATTGTGGGTCTTGTATGGGGAATTTTTCTTTTTTTTTGACCAGTGTTACTCACCTTGAAAATACAAATTTTTTGAGACCTATTTCATATTTGTACGATGAATATTGAATGCTGTAGAGTGGCACAAAATTTTGTTACATTGCCAGGAACAGAGTCAAACACAATACCTCCTTCTGATGCAGTTGGTAAACATTGACATCATTCTTATAGTAGATTATAGTGAACATCGAGTCCAAATTTCACTGCTATTTGTTCTAAATTGATCATTTTATAGGGAAAGAAAAAAAAAAGTACCAATAGTAGGGTCCAGCCGATCCGTGCCAAAATTAGTAACATATTAGAACAGGTGATCATATATATTTGTTTTGAATTAAGATTGTATTGGTTCAAAATTAGGCATTTTATATTTAAAATAAAAACGAAAATAGTGTTACCAGAAATACCATATGACGGATCCGCACCAAAATTTTTAGTAAGTTATAATACTAGATCATAGTGAATATTTGTTACGAATTTCGTAGCTGTAAATTGAAAATTGGAAATTTTATAGCCAAAACTGTGGTTGACAAGGCTCTTTTCAACAAGTAATAAATCATGTTGTTCACAGTTCAAAAGTATAATGATTCAAAAGCAGAATATTAGAAATATTTAAAGTACAGAGATGAAGGATTCTCCCTCCAATTATGAAGGAAATAAGTTACTGTGAACAAAAAATATAATATGTACATCATAAAGTCTAGTCATGTCAGTGTTACCTACATGAAAGAAGTGAAAGTGAGCGTGACAGTCTGACACCCCCCCCCCCAACAGTCTCACAAAAACGAATGAGCAGAGTGCTCAAAAATTTTTGTTTTTATCACAGTGAAGTATTATTGTTGTTATTCTGATTAAAAATATTTAAAATGTTCAGAATGAGAATGAAAATTAGGAACATAAAATTACATGACATAAATAAATAAAATAAACGAATAAAATCTGACTTTGACTTTAAATTGGTAACAAAAGGTATTAACAATAACAAAGGTGAGTTAATTAGATCGTAACATTTTATTATTGTTTATCTATTACTTCTTCATTATGAATGAAAGTATCATTAATTTAAGTTTTATGAAAAAAATTGTTTTCAAGATTTTTCTAAATTATTCATGTATTGTTAATATTTGTATATCAATATATTCAAAATGATAAAGTTTTGAAAAAGTGGTAGTAGTTATTAAAATTCATCTAACAGAATCCTACTGGTAAGATTTCATAATATGAGATCTCTTTATCAAAAATTCTATGATTCAATATCAGTTATACATCAAGATAATAATTTTTATGTGTTACATCTTGCAATTTACAAGAATGATTTAAAAATTCAACAGGTTTAAACATATTTTTGTAATATTTGGTAAGATATTGAATTGTGACAATTTATGTATTTTTCATGTTCAACTGCAAGTTTGATGAACAGTACTGATTTTCAGACTCAAAAAAGATCACATTTCCCTACAAAGTTTCAGAATAAATGATTTACCTTTATTTCAAAGTGTGAATCGACTGACAAATTTGGACATGAAAATAAATTTATTCAGGAAAGTTTGTGTGGAATACCTTGTCGTGAGAGATATTCACACGAAGAAGGTCTTCAACAGATATTGCGTGTTCTGCCACTTCATACTGTAAAGTATGGGAGAGTCAAATCCTCGGCAAACACTGGCAATTTTGTAGCCAATTTTGAGAGTTTATATAAAGAATTTGGCACATGCACACAGACACACATACGTACATATACGTATGATATTATGTCATCCACTACGTCATTTCCTGCCTCTGTTGAGGTGATAAGAAATGACACAACGCATTTGGTATCACCCGTAACATAACCGAGATTGTTATCAGGTAACTGATCATGGCTCGTGCAATGTATCTTATCTGTAAGTACATACAGGTATGAACATACAAACACACAGGTGTACTATATTTGGTTTAACATCATTGAGACGATTAATTGCCAGCCTTTGGGTGGCAACTGTCAAGGGGTGCAAGCCCCTAAAACCTCATACGAGTAATGTCCCCACAGTTTGATTTAAATATTATTTTTTCTATTAGGTTTTAAAATTTGTATTTCTCCAATCCTTTAAGAAGAAGATCAGCTAACTGTTGATCAGAATTAATATATTTAAATTTAACCTCACTGTCTTCAACAGATTGTAAAATGGCACAAAATTTAATCATTAATGCCCTAGCTCTTTTCTGTCCTCCTCCATACGTGATCCTAATGGCTGAAATATTGTCTTCTATGACCAAAATAGGAGAATTTTCCTCAAATATTTCCTTCTGGAGCAGAAAAGTTATAGTAATGTCCTCAAGAGAATCAAAGACAGCTATTATTTTAGCAGCAGTTGATGTAGCCATTACTGTCTGTTTATGGGTTGACCAAGTTAGTAAGTCTCCATTTGTATAAAGTATAATTCCACTTATTGATTTTCCCCTTAATGGTTTTCTATGTTACTTTCATGATCTGAAATATCAGAGGCATACGATGCATCTATAAAAACATGAATCGCAGAATTTTGAGATTTATATTTTAAAGTATAGCTCTTAGTGGAATTAATATAATATCTGAAAATTAGTTTAATATGATTTTTAAGTCTATCATCAGAATTTGTTTGAAATTTGGAAAAGAAATTAATGTGGAACGCAATATCTGATCTGGCAATTCTAGCAAGATATAATAGAGCATCTATCATCGACCTATATTCCTTGTCATCTTTTCCATTTTCAATTTTAACTATTTTTAAGTGAGGTTTCATGGGTGTTGTAACAAAATTTGAATTTTCCATTTTATATTTTTTAACTATTTTTTTTATACATTGAAATTGTGTAAGAATTATGATTTTACCTCCCCTAATTCTATTTATTTCAAATTCCACATAGAATTTTGGGTCTTTAGTGATTTTTGTGGTAAATCCTTTTTTGAATAATATATTTATTTTTTCTATCCAATTGAAGTTATTAGAAGCTAAGTGTATATCATCTACATAAGTAGCAAAATAGGCAATGTTTTCTTCCTTTCTTCTATAATATAGACATCTATCAATTTTTGATCTAGTGAATCCTATTTGTCTAATATATGCATAAATTAGGTTATACCAGCTTTTTGAAGAGGTTTTCAAACCATAAATTGACTTCTTTAACTTCAAAAATTTATTAGAGTTAATTTCTGAGCCTTCAGATGGCCTAAGATAAATTGGTGCAACAACAGATGAATTGAGGTATGCCATTTTGACATCATATTTAGTTAATTCCAAATCATATTTAGTAACTATGGAGACAAACCATCTAATGAGCCATATAGGAATTACTGCTGCAAATATTTGACCTATTTCGTATTCCACCCTATCTTTGAAGCCCCTGGCAACTAATCTCGCCTTTGGTTTATGAATTCCTAAATCATCTGGTTTTGTTATGAAAACCCATACAATATCAATAGGTTTGGCTTTTCTGTAGAATTTGACTTCTTCCCAGACTTGCATCTCATCCAAAGAGTTGAATTTCTGAACTATAGCCTCTATCCATTCCTGTTTAAAAGAATTATCCTTAAGATCCTTAAAAAATCTAAGTATGCAATCCTCTATGAAACAAGTATTAATTTCCTTTGCAACTCATTTATATTTATTAAATTCAAATCCTTCACAAATTCAGCAGGTTTAAGGATTAAATTATTTTCATTATTATTTTCTAATGATGATATATTTAATTTTTTATCAAAATTTATATCGCATGCATTATAAATAGTTTTAAATGTGAAAGGATCTCTGACATAATAACCGGTGGTTATGTATCCCATTAAAATACTTTTTTCACTTCTTGGTTGGAGTTTGGGGTCTATTTTTTGAATACTTTTTGTTTTTGATTTGGTTGAAATTTGTTGCTTAACTTCAACAGGTATATGGCTGTACTTTAATGATCCAAAAATTCTAAAATTTTCAATATTTGCTTTTTATCAAAAAATAATTCATAGGGTGTTCTAAAATTTGTATTTATCCTATTTGGACTTCTGTTAATTAGATATGTGGCAGTTGTCACTGCATGTGCCCAAAACTGAATATCCAAATGACTATATATTAAAAGTGAACAAACTCGTTTCATTAACATTTGATTCTGTCTCTCATCAATATCATTAAGTTCTGGAGAGTAAGGAATTAAATTTTCAAGTTCAATCCCATTTTCTTGACAAAAATGAACCTTTCTTTTGTCTGCATACTCTTTTGCATTGTACACCTCAATTGAATAATGGGGTGATTTGGAAATTTAGTTTTCATTGCTAAAATGATGTTTTTAAATTCCTTACATACCTGATTTTTTTCTGGTATAGGAATAACAAAGATGTATTTACTATAATTATCAATAAATTTTAAAATATATTTTAAATTTACTATGGCAGGAAAGAATGGACCCATGATATTGGAAGAAATTATTTCAAGTTTTCTATTTGAACAAAAATGAGTAGAATTATGACCCAGATGTTGAAAATTAGCTATTCTACAATTCTCACAACTTAAAAAATCATCATCTCTGAAGGTAATATTTTTAGGTATTTCTACTGTAACTTTCTATAAGTAATGCATGTACTTCCTATTCAAATGAGAAAATCTCCTGTGCCAATTTTTTTTTATTTTTTTATTTATATTTGATTCCTGTAGAATTATTTTTGAATTATCTGAAAAATTTTCATTTTGATTTTCCTCAATATCATTATTTTAATTAATAGGATTTATGTCACAATTGATTTCATTATCATTTTCATTGTGTTGATCATGACTGACATTTTGATTATTATGATCAGTTAGATTTTCTAAATTTTGAGGATTGACTCCTCCCTGGGTTTGTGAAATTAGTACTGGAATGAGTTGGGAAACATCTTCTTCACCCTACTGAATGTCTTATTCCTCATCAATCATTTCCAAATCTACTGAGAAAGTATCCTAGTCATTCTTTCAAGATTGATAATTAATGTGAAGGAATTTTTTTGAATTTTTTACAAGTTCAAAATTGACTTTGAAAACCCCTTCATTCTTGTATGCAATGAACAAAGTTTCTCCAGTTTCAATAAAATATATATCTGCCCTATCTTTGGATTGATCTATATGTGTATTTCTGGAATCAGTTATTTGAATTCCTGACATAATATCCATAGATAATTCTGGTACATAGTGTATTTCAAGAAGTTTAAATGATAAATTGCTTTTTTTGTTTATTTTTGACTAAAATTGTCATCATTCCCATGTGGGTAGTATACAAAAAGACTTGTTTTAAGGCACACTGCAGTTTAACAGGTGTAGTGAATCTGGTTAGATTTGTTAATTTCAATAAATTAAAAGTGAGATGAACTTCTGCACCCCATCTAATAGAATTTTATTACTTAATTCCCTGTAATTATTATTTTTTGTATTATCTTTTATTAAAGTACAGAGTAACCAATCCTCAGAATTTGATTTTTTAACCATATAAGACATTTGGATAGAAGGCTCTCCTTCTTTCTTTTTATTATTGTCTTTTGAAGTATAATTATCCTTAGGTTTATTTTATTTTCTTTATTATTATTATTATTATTATTATTATTATTATTATTATTGAGGCAGCCGCCGCCACACTACATCGGCTAATTGGTGGTGGTGGACGAGGGAGGTTTTAGGTGTTTGGCCGGTACGGGTTCGAATCCCCGTACCACCTAAACACCTAAAATTATTATTATTATTATTATTATTTTTATTTTTATTTTTATTATTATTATCATTTTTATAATTGTTTTCAGGGCATTCATTTTTGAAATGACCTGTTTTGTTACATTTGAAGCAACAAACTGATGAAGATTTTGATCAAGAGGAATCATTATTATTTGGAGATCGAGAATTTCTGCGACTATTTCCATTGGAATTACCTTCATTATTATCAGTGGATGAGTTGCTAGAATTTTTCCAATATTTATCATCATTATTATTATTTTTATTTCTATTCAATTTATTATGGGGTTATTGTTTTTGATATACAAATGCCTCAACTTTTGATCTCCATTTTCCCTTAGAATCTTTTTGAACATATTAAAAGTTTTCTGTTCCGCAGGCAAGTTATTAAATTGTTTTTTTTGCTATTGCTTGTGTGTAAGAGAGAGCTAGTTGCAGGAATTCTAACTCTTCTTCATCTGAAACCTCCTTTACAGAATCACAAACATCCTGTACTAGAGTATCCCATTTAATAAGAATATCTTGTGGTATGCCAAGTGGGGTGACCTCATGTCACCACAACCAAAACCACATCGCACACACAAAATCACACCAAAACTTACCAAATGTAACACATACAATACAAACGATGTAACTTACCGGTAGTCCAATTTGTTCAGATCATGCAGTACGTGGATAGCCAGCCATAATTTGGACTTGTATCACCAAGACCTCTGTTTTTAGCAAATATGTTGGATTCTAAATTAAGAACCGGAAATGGCTATCTACCAGAAATAATTCACCTCACCATTGGAAACATGTCCTCAATCAAATCATAGCTTTCATCCCAAAATATACCCTCATTACCTCTTAAGCAGATGAACATGAAAATAAATAAAAAATTCATGTTCAGATCAAAAACTGGCGTATAATGAAATAAAAACATATATACAATAAAATAATATTAACATACCATAATACACCGTTGGATGCAATTTGGAGAAATAAAATCTTCTTCACCGGACATCAAGTGAAAACGTGGACATCGTAAGAAGATTTGACAAAGAGCAAAGTTATTGCGATAAAGCAGCAAGAACGAGAGATAGCATAAGAGACAAAAATAAGAGTGTAGTTTCGTCTACATTTGAATGAGATGAAGAAAACTTCAACTCAATCAAAGGTAGGGGAAATTAACTGACTGATAAATTTCGTCCTCTTTCTTGTCGAGATAAGAAAGAGGAGAAATCAATCATCCTTCGAAAAACATATTAAACCTGGTGAAAACCCACCGTCGTAGGTTTTCATCGTGTATCCGGACCCGAATATCAAGTATACTACAACAACTCCCCCCCATTCTCCCACAAACTCCAGGCAAGCCTGGAAGATGTGAGGAAATGAGAAGTGTGAGAAAAGGATAAATGAAGATTACGGTCATAATTTTGATATCCAAAAAGATAACCAAATAATTTTGATTTTAAGAAGGTGGAAACATCGAATTCCATAATTTAATATGTTTTTTGGGAAAATCCTTCCACCCTCCCCCCATTAAAATTTAGAAACCCAGGGGAGATGTCCATGTTTGGACTCAATGTCCAGTGGTAAAACAAAGAAAATAATAAACAGGAACATAACAGGTTATATATGAACAAACAAACAAAAAGTATCTTCATGAAAAGCAAGGTAATACAGTGTATATGAAAAAAATGAAAAAGAAAAAATAGAAAAAAAATGAAAAAGAAGTAAAAAACATAAAAAAAAACAAGAAACAAATGCAAAAAAAATAACAAATAAACAAAGGAAAGTTATTAATTGTCACGTTTGAGAATTTGTCATGAGCTGGTGGATGAGAAAAAATAAAAAGGAATTTTTAGGAAATATATGGTAAAAAGATAAAAAAGAGAAAAAAAAAGGAAAAAAAGAGAAAAAAAAAGAAGACGAAGAAACCGGAAATTTTCGTTATTTTAGTTCCAATAGCAGATATCGGAACTGTAAATTAGGTATGCCTTCTCTGCTGGATAACAGGAGAGCCAGACATCACCAACACACATAGACCAACTTCCCTGTCCATCTGGACCCGGAATCCCCTTCTTAATCGACACGTCAAAATCCTGGCGAAAATCTTGTCCAAGCACAATACCTTGGCGTAAGTCCGGGCATAAACCAAAATCGTATGAAAAGTAATCAGATCCGCGTATCTTGAAATTTACGTTGACCTTTTCTTTAAAACAAAATGGCTTCTTTCCGGCCCCACACCACGGTAGCTCGATTGATTTGATTTCCAGCAACACGTGTCTATCAGTCATGGGGGTAATGGCCTGGGGACCAACCATCGACTGCCATGCATGACGGTTGACATGGACTAGGGTCGATGTATTCCGGTGTTGCCATTTGCGAACAAAAATTACTACCGGCCATTCTATTAGGTCCCCCTCCACCAACAAGTGATACGCCCTGGGGTTAGTCAGAGAGTAATCAGTGGTTGGGGAGGCTGGGCCCACTAGAAAATGGCTCAGTTCCCCACATTCAGGAGGATAGAGATTTGTCCTATAACCCGGACAGATGGCAACAGAAGGCCAGCAATATCGAGCGCTGGCCATCTGCCACGTCTGTCGCGAGCCACAGGGCAAATTATAATCGTCACTTACTGGTTCCAGTTCAGGCTTAGGAGGAAGAACCGGAGACAGTTCTTTACGGGGTCTATCCTCTGAATTGTGAGTTTCCGGTTTTTTAGGAATAATAGGATTAGGATTATTACTTACAGGCTCATTTGCTTTGTCCGTTGTCAATGTAGGTTGTGGTTGAAAAATTTTGATTACATCAGGTTTGAAGAGAGTCGGTTCCTTGTTTCCAGGATCACAGACTGGTACTGTATCTGGCTGAGGTAACTTTTTCGGGATTTTGAAACCCGGTGTAAATTTCTTTGGTTTGGTGATGTTTATTGGTGGAGTTGTAGGTGGTTCCGGTCTTCGCAGCAGTTCGGGGAAGTGATCCTCTGCCTTGTATAAAACAATTGGAAGTTCTTTTTTCGTCGTTGATGATGTTGATGACGATGACAAAGTGGTTTTCTTTTGTTTTTTTGTTGGTTTCGGATCACTTGTCGAAGAACGTGAAGACCGGTCAGCTTTTTTCGTTTTGGTGTTCCGGCTCAATATTATTGCGCCGGTATCGGTTTCACCATTAAAATCATCTGTGTCCAATGAAGTAGATCTAACCTGTGAAGCCGATCTGGATGGATTAGGTGAGGTTTCAACTGACCAGGAGACTCTGTCATTACGTGATTTGTGTTTTTTGATTGTAACTTTTAACAGTGAGTCTGCTGGTTTTTTGAATGTGATTGATTTGTCTTCTGGAACTGATGGTGGGACAAATGTTCGAGTGTGATGTCCGGTTGTGCCTCGTGGATCATCAATGTTGGGAATTGGTCGGATTTCTCGTAGTTTGTTTATGATTAATTTGAATTTTTCCCCTTCACGTTTGAATTTGTCAGTCGTCATCTGCATGATGGACATTCGTTCTAGGATGAATTCGACGTTGGGCGGGATTTCAACCGGATCGAGACTCAGAATGTTCATGGTCTCCGAGGCGTTCCGGATTTTTTTGCATAGTTTGTCAACAATTTTGGTTATCTGTTCCACTTTCCGGGCGAAATTGCGACGTTTGTTTTCATCCCTATTATATTATAATGATATGATTTAATTACAAAAGAATAAAGTAACACCAGCAAGAAAGAAAAAGTATGACAGAGAAATGATAGGTGAATGTTCAATAATATATAATATTATTGTACTTACATTTTTTAAACTCGAAAGTAACCGGTAACACAAGAAAAAGCGTAATTAATTAAGACTAACAATAAGAAACAATAAACATTTGACTAGAAAAAAAATGACAGTAAAATATAAAAAAAGGATAAACTAAAATATTGGACGCGCATCTTGGAAATGTATAAAGCGAATGATTTGTCAAAGTATATGAGCTGGTGGTGAAGGCTATATTTTTGGTACGAGTTGTATATATTTTAGAAATGCATTCGTATAGTCGATGTAGTGAGGTGTGGAGTTTTGATCTGTTTCGTTTGTCTTTGCTTAATAGCGATGTATCGGTTAGCAAATCGGAAGGAAGCGTTTTCGAGTCTTTTGTTCGTGTTGTGTGAACAAGGTGGATGCAACACCCCGCACTGTATATATTGGCATCGTTACACTGTCTTCTATATATTTTTTTTACACGTTGTAGCCTGTTTTACAATTCCTGGAGTCTTATCGTACGGATATCGATGCGAATTAAGTAACAAGCTACTGCGTGTTTTTATTATTATTATTATTATTATTATTTTTTTTTTTTTTTTTTTTTGTTACCGGTCTTGAAAGGGCTTTACTATTATATTTGTCCATTTATTGGAATCTTTTGTTTGCCGGACCCATCTTAACTCTTTTTTCTTTTTTGTGTAACGTTGCTTACAAAAATGTTGAGCTTATTATATATTATTTACATAGTATGTCTTTTGAAAAAGTAAGAGTAAAAGGCCAAACGTACAATGTAGATCAAAAACCAAGTTACTCAATTCACTCGGAGTCTGTCTGGGAATTTTGCATCGGCTTAGGCAATAACGTTTCCTTTGCCGGTTATTAATATATTAAGTTTTGATTAAGAATAGAATAAATTAGATTACATTAAGGGTATTTTTAGGAACGGAGGTTATTGATGTGTTGCTTTTCTTGTATTCTTGTTTCAAGGCATTCCAGCCAGTATGTGCTTTTTCCTATCATTTTCAGTACAATGTATGGACCTTTGAACTTTTTAGCCAATTTTGCACTAAAATTGAGATCTTTTGACGATAAGGGATGCGTTTTAACAAAAACTATATCTCCTGGCTTTAGTTCAATGGTTTGTTTGTGGTTTTTTTTTAAAAGCTTCACGTCTTTTACGAAGTTTATTTTTGATTCTCTCCTTTACTTTTGTAAGGATGTTTTCGTATTCGTCATCCGGAATTGTTTCAACTTTGGAGTTGCCGTGAATTGTTGTTTTTTTGTTGTTATTGAAGGATGTTTGGGGGCACGCCAGTTACGATATGTTCTGTATTATTTATCTTTTTTTCAATTTCTGGTAGAAGTGTAGCCCATTTGCCATGTGTTTTATCTGTGACGTTCATGCGAATTGTTTCAGCTATAGTTTGCATGACACATTCTGCTGGGTTACTGGCCAGTCTATATACGGATGTGAATCTAGTTTGTATATTTTGTTTCTGCCAGTGTTTTATCCATTTTTGCGTCATAAATTGCGGGCTGTTGTCTGAAAGAATGACTTTAGGCTTTCCATAGTTATGGAAATGTTTCGTTAGATTCGCAATTGATCTTTCCGTTGACGCTTTTTTAACCGGATAAAGTTTGACATATTTTGTAAAAATGTTGAGGACCACAAGTATCTGGACAACGCTGCCTCTGATACGGGGAAGGGGACCGAAAAAGTCGATTGCGATGATGTCATTTTTATTTTCGGCAAGTATATTTTGTATTTCACCGTAGGGAGTGAATTTTCTTCGTTTGCAGGTGAGGCAGGTTTCACATATCTTGATGTAGTCTTGGACATCTGCCTTACAACCTGGCCAATCGAAGAAGCGGTGGATGATAGTTGTGGTCTTGTTCATTCCAGGGTGCATAGAGTCACGATGATAGTAGTCAATACATTCGTATCTCATACAAGATGGAAGGTATATCCGGAAATTTCCATCTCTGCCTTTGATCATATAGAGATTGTTTTCAATTTTGACTCTTATCATTTTTATTCGTGTGGAATGTGATGTCAATTTCTGCATCGGATTTTTTCAGATCAGGTATTTTTCTTAACTATCGAGCAAAATTTTTTATGGTTAATTTTGGTTGTTCGGTGTTGTGCTGTAGGGCTCCACATTGGATTCTGGGTGTTGGGAATCTTGATAGTGGGACCATAAATTCGGATTCCCAGCCTATTAATGATCTATGGTATCAGCTGAGCATATCTGCTATATCGTTATCTGCTCCACGTACATGATTTATTGCCAGAATTTTGAATTCAGCAAATATGATAAGCCATTGGAGTGTTCTTTCCATTGCGTTACTTTTATCGCTGGATAACATACATATAGCCTGGTGGTCGGTATAAATAACGATAGGGAATCCGTATAGAAAATAGCTACATTTTTTTAATGTATAGACTATGGCTGTTAGTTTTTTTTGTAAGTTGTATAGTTTAATTCAGCCGGGGAAAATAGTCTACTTGTCATCATGACGATTGTTGGTTCTTTTTTGTTGGTATCTTCATTAAATTGATAGATGAATCCGCCTAAGCCATAGCCGGAAGCATCTGTCATCATATAGAATGGCCTGTCAAATTGAGGATGGGCCTCTAATATAAGTCGTGCCATTTCTTTTTTCAAAGTTTCAAAAGCGTTTTGTTCTTTTTGACTCCAATTAAACGGTGCGTTGCCAGAGAGACAATAAAGAGGTTCACCTATAGAAGCGCAGTTCGGTATATGTGCTCTGTAGTAGTTGAGAAGACCTACAAAGGATTGTACTTCTCTTTTGCATTTTGGAACCGGGAAATCTTCAATAGGTTTGGCTCTAGCTGGGAGCGGACGTATTCCTGCTTCAGATACTTCAAAACCTAAGTATTCGACGAGTTTCTTGAAGAATTGACATTTTGCGAGACAAAGGGTCATTCCGGTATCTCTTATTTTTTCGAAAACAATCCAGAGGTGCTCAAGATGTTCGTCTTCTGTTTTTGAGTATATTAAAATATTGTCTACGTATGCAGCAACAAATTTTTCGCATCCGGCTAATGTTTGTCTGGTGGCTGCTAGAAATGCGGGCATTGAGTCGGCTGTACCGAAAGGTACACGTGCAAATTCGTATTGCATTCCGTCGAAATTGAAAGCAAAGTATTTTGTGGATTCTTTATCTACGCTTATTTGAAGGAATCCTTCGGTGAAATCGATTTTTGAGAAATATTTCGCTCCGCCTAATTGAGTTTGAAGATGATCGATTCTGGGAACTTCTTCTCCATGCACAACCATATATTGGTTAAGTTGGCAAAAATCGCCGCATGGTTGTAGCGTATCGTCACTTTTTTTGGGAACCGCTACAAGAGGAACACGATAAGGTGAGGATGATTTTCTCATTAGTCCGAGTCTTACAAATTTTTCTATTACCGCTCTGATTTTTTCTTGTTTTACCATTGGAAGAGGGTAATTTTTGCATAAATGTGGTTTGTAGGACTCTTTAATCTCAAACCGATGTTTGTAGAGTTTACAACATCCCAGATTATCTGTGAAAATCTCTGCATAAGTATACATGTCTTTTAATTTTGCAAACTGTATGATATTTTCAGGAGATTTGGGTATGTGTAATACGTCGAAATTCTTGAGAGTGCAGTCTGGTGGAATTGGAGCTGCATATTCGAGATTTTTTGCTACAATACAGTCCGGTGAGAAATTAATTATGTTGTTGTTGTCTGGAAAATTTTCTTGATCGATTTCAGAAGTGTTGTTATTTTCAAACCATTCTGCTGGTGGTGGAGGAAGGTTAGTGATGTCGATCAAATTGATGGTCTGCATATCTTCAATGGTTGTTTCATCTAAAAAGGAAACTTGAACTCCGGAAAGCATGCCAAGTGGGTCTTGAAGTTTTCCAGACTGGATAAGTTCTATTATTTCGTTGTGAGAGAAAATTTTAAAATGTTTTTTATCATAGTTAGGTGGTAAAAGGATGGATATTCCTTTTTGTCTACCAAATCCTATCTTGCTGTCGTAAACATCTAAAAATTCTCTTCCGATGATTAATGGGGTATTGAATCCTTTGATTTCTCGGAATGTGGTCCATAATGGAACATTGTGGAGTTTTTTGTCAAGGAGTCGTATAGTTGCGTAGATATTTTTTTTAACACGTGCCGGTCTTTTTCCCAATACACCATTGATTAAAATGTTACGAGATGAAATTTCTATTATTTCTTTTTGGTTAGCACTGTGTTATTTTTTGGAGTAGATCGCAACAAATAAAATTATATGGGCTACCTGTATCTACTAGTGCCGGTAAAACAAAACTGTTAAAATTTAGTAGAATATACGGTGCTTTGATAAAGTTAGGGATTTGTATCTCAATAATTTCTTTCGATAATTCTTCATCTTTATATTCTTTGTTTACTGGAGTATAACCTTCAACCACGTTCATATTTGTTTTTATCAGTCTCGTACGTAATTCTTTCGGAACCACAACCTCGAAATGAATTGTGGCTTTATTTATCGTACTTGTAGAAGTATTTGGAGTCGGGTTTTTCTCTTTTGATTGCTTATCTTTTTCGTCTATAAGCCACGATAGTTTCTCATTCATGAGATGATAAGCTTCGATTGAAGGTGTTGTTTCGTTATCGTATAGATGTTCATGTAGGCGAAAACGTACGGATCTATCTTTTGCAAAGTAATATTTGCCGGAGTGGTAATCTTTTCTTTTGTCAAAGTTGACAAAAACGTGGTCTAGATTGATATAATCCACTCTTCGGGCCTGACATAGCTTGTGGATTCGGCCGTTAAGTTTATTTAATTTTTGCCAATACGATAGTTCGTCTCTTGAGGCGCGGCGGGGAATTATTTTACTCACGATGATTTGATTAACGCCATATTCTTTGAGTTTTTGCAGAATGAGGTCGTAATCTTGTAGAAATTTTTCTGGATGAAAATTTACATGAAGATGTTCATCAAAACCGGATAATATCAAAACTTTCGTCGTATTTTTTAGAAGTTTAGGAAGACAGTCTTTTAGCATTGTAGAAGAGTTATCGTCTTTACAGAAAAGGTCAGATAACAATGAGCAGTTTGAAATATTAGTGTGTTGGATGTTATTTTTCAGGAAATTTACTGCTATTCTGTCTCCAAGAACGGTGAAGTTTCTATACGTAGAATAAACTGGCCGATAGTTGCTCTCAAAACTTTTGGGGTGTGTTGGGCGGGTTTTATCTTGCTCTCCCAATGGTTTGTTTCCAGAGTTGATCACTTTTTTAATATTGTTTATATGGGGTAGCGATTCTATCAATACCTCCTCTTCCCAATCGCTATTAGGAATCGGAGGATTTAGTTTTCCGTCTCAGTTTGATGAATTTTTTCTATCGAGTCTCTTCTTTCATCTGAGTCAGAAGATGGGATTTGTACTTTATTAACTTTAGGTTTCAAATTTGGGTTATTATTCGAATACGATTTGGTCGGTTGAAAGGTGGGTTTCGATGTTGGTGTAATATCGCTTTTCTTATTTTCGTATTCTGGTTTATTTTCATTTTCCTTTCTATATGGGTATTTCCAATTAGCATTAAATTTTCGGCGTTGTTTATACTGTTCTACAGCTTTTTCGCGTTTGGCAAGGGTATCGACGTTACTGGGTTTAACCCATTCTAAATCTTCAGGTGGGATTTGATCGAGTATTTTCTTGAAGATTTTCAGAGTCGTAACACTTTTGGGGTCAAAAAGACCACGGAATTTACGTGGAAGATTTTTTCTAAAATGTTCGATAATATAATCTGTACCCATATTAACACCGGTTAGTTTATCTGCCCAATATTGGAAATATGCATGAAAATTTGTAAAATCGGATGTTTCGAAAGACGAATTTTAAAAACGAAAATAGTAATCATCATGGATTTCTGAGTTCCACTCTCTTTGTTTGAACTTAGTGGCCATACATTTGAAACCACTACTTTTTTCAATTTGTGGTGCCACGTGTGACACCAATCAGATTCCTGAATAAGCTGGTAAAAAAGAACACCAGCTTCTTTATTATGGGGAACATGTTTTATTACGCAGTCCTTAAATTCTTTGAGGAATTGAAGGGGAGTCCTATCATCTTCTTTCGGACCGGCATAAGGTTTAACTTCTAGGGCTTTGGCCTGTAATTTCTGTAGGGCTTTATTGGCACCTGCAGATTGTGGTGAATTATTAGATCGGTAGTTCTTATTATTTTTGAAGGTTGATCTACGATCAGTCTTCTCTTCTTCACTATCATCGTATTCGGACGAATTATTTCCAGATGATTCATTACTATGTGAATCAGAATCGGAAATATCGTTATGGACTTATTTAGGATTTTCTGTGAAGTATTCACCGATGATGTTCTCCTAATTCCACTTCCACCCGCAACATTTTCGTTGATATTCTGGGTTGGAGTTTTAGCTCTTACAGAACTTATTTTACCTTGCATAGCGATTAAACTATCGATGCTTTCACAAATTCCTCTATTTTGCTCCTTCATGTTTTTATCGGTTTTATCGATCGATTTAATAATTGATTTAGTATCAGTAGATAATTTTACAAAGTCATTTTTAAATTTAGCGAGTTCTTCATTCTTCTTAGTTAGTTCTTTTTGAATTGAATCTATCGCTGTAGGAAGTGTTTCTAACTTAGAAAATACGTTTGGCTAAATCTCTATACTTATTTTCCAAGGTATCAGATACCTGTATGGTTGAAGTAGTAGTGACGGTTTTAATGGGTTTGTGGATTTTGTCATTCGGCTTCGGTGTAATCGGAGACTTTAGAATACCTTGGATTTTATTATCTTTTAACAAATAAGTCATAGCTCTAGTCGATCGGACTTCAATTACAGATTTATCGGTTAATTTATACGTTGACGTTCTAACCGGGGTTTCATCGAAGTTTTCATTCCCAGTTATCAGAATCATCTGATTTGGATCAAAGACTTTATTATCAAATTCGATAAGTTCGAGTGACATGATGATTATGAAAATGGAATGCAAGGACAAAAAGATCAAAAGAGAGTAGCTCGTACCAAAAACTTACAAAAATATTTGGGGACCTAATGTGAAAACGTATCCTAGGAATAAGATCGCTGGAGATTGATAGTGCGTTCTATTTACGTTAATTAAAAAATTAAATTTTGACAGAACACACTTGATCTAAACAATTAGGGCCTAAATTATTGTGTAGGTTGACCGTTAAATTTGACCTGCTTCCGGGGAAGCTGAATAAAAAATTTATAGAGCAGGGCTCTTTAAACAAGTTTATAATGCAAAAATACAAAAGACAGAGGACAGTTCTGACCGAAGATCGTTTACGTTATTCTTGGATAAAGAAATAGTCGTAAGAAGGACAGTAATACAGAAGGCAAGTGAGTAGAGTGCAAAAGGCAAAATATCATATGATAAATTACTTTAAAACTCAAATAAAAAATTTCAAGGACAAATTGAAATTGGTTTTATTATTAGATGGGTGAGAGGGTAATTCAGGAAGAGGTGTGTAATTCAATTGAGTGTATTCCTAGAGGTGAATATTCTGGTAGCTTTTTAGAAAAAAAAGAAAAATGAGATATTATTTCCGGAAGCCAAAATGAAAATAATATCTAAAAGACTTGGTAACACGTAAAAAGGTTTGGGTGCGATACCAAAAATATTTTATAAGACAGACAAAGGATCAAAGTGGGGTGACCTCATGTCACCACAACCAGAACCACTTGGCATACCACATTTTTTACACTCTCTACTTACTACTTGTGAACATGTACAGTTCTCTACGAGTAACCTCTACCACCACTTCCAATTTACACATTTTTGGTTTCCAAATAACACAAAATCTGGTGCCCAAACAGGGACCTCCGTGTGCATTTTCTTGGCGTTTTTATCTAAATCTTGAACTTTTTGTTAGGAACCCGGTTGACCACGTTAACGTTTTAAAAATCCACGTGGTAACCACTAATTTTAATAAAATCACCGGCTTCTAATTGTTGATCTGGTTCCCATTTTTGTTGCTAAAACACTCTGTTTTAACGTAATACTTTAAAATTGTTACGTAAATATAAAAATCATGGTGCTGTTTTGATTTTTGTTACTTTGTACGTACGTCTGCACCACGAGGCCATTGTTTTGTCCGGTCTCTGTTGGCAACTGTTGGATGTTATGTTGCATTTATACTTAATCATACGGTTACTTTTCCTACATGTGTATATAGTTATTGACCATGTGTGTGCATATTTGTTTGTACCAGTCAATAACTATCACTGTTAGGGTTTGTCTTAGGTTTAACCTTCGATTTTCATTTGTACACGAAATTAATTTCGAATAGGCGCCTAGGAGTTTCTGCCTTTTGCATTATTTGGATTGTGTGATATGGAAGATCTGTCCTCTTCCATTCCAAATTTCTCTCCTGTCTTACGATCGAATTGACCGATCCTTTATCTGTCTTATAAAAGCGTTACCAAGTCTTTTAGATATTATTTTCATTTTGGCTTCCGGAAATAATATCTCATTTTTCTTTTTTTTCTAAAAAGCTACCAGAATATTCACCTCTAGGAATACACTCAATTGAATTACACACCTCTTCCTGAATTACCCTCTCACCCATCTAATAATAAAACCAATTTCAATTTGTCCTTGAAATTTTTTATTTGAGTTTTAAAGTAATTTATCATATGATATTTTGCCTTTTGCACTCTACTCACTTGCCTTCTGTATTACTGTCCTTCTTACGACTATTTCTTTATCCAAGAATAACGTAAACGATCTTCGGTCAGAACTGTCCTCTGTCTTTTGTATTTTTGCATTATAAACTTGTTTAAAGAGCCCTGCTCTATAAATTTTTTATTCAGCTTCCCCGGAAGCAGGTCAAATTTAACGGTCAACCTACACAATAATTTAGGCCCTAATTGTTTAGATCAAGTGTGTTCTGTCAAAATTTAATTTTTTAATTAACGTAAATAGAACGCACTATCAATCTCCAGCGATCTTATTCCTAGGATACGTTTTCACATTAGGTCCCCAAATATTTTTGTAAGTTTTTGGTACGAGCTACTCTCTTTTGATCTTTTTGTCCTTGCATTCCATTTTCATAATCATCATGTCACTCGAACTTATCGAATTTGATAATAAAGTCTTTGATCCAAATCAGATGATTCTGATAACTGGGAATGAAAACTTCGATGAAACCCCGGTTAGAACGTCAACGTATAAATTAACCGATAAATCTGTAATTGAAGTCCGATCGACTAGAGCTATGACTTATTTGTTAAAAGATAATAAAATCCAAGGTATTCTAAAGTCTCCGATTACACCGAAGCCGAATGACAAAATCCACAAACCCATTAAAACCGTCACTACTACTTCAACCATACAGGTATCTGATACCTTGGAAAATAAGTATAGAGATTTAGCCAAACGTATTTTCTAAGTTAGAAACACTTCCTACAGCGATAGATTCAATTCAAAAAGAACTAACTAAGAAGAATGAAGAACTCGCTAAATTTAAAAATGACTTTGTAAAATTATCTACTGATACTAAATCAATTATTAAATCGATCGATAAAACCGATAAAAACATGAAGGAGCAAAATAGAGGAATTTGTGAAAGCATCGATAGTTTAATCGCTATGCAAGGTAAAATAAGTTCTGTAAGAGCTAAAACTCCAACCCAGAATATCAACGAAAATGTTGCGGGTGGAAGTGGAATTAGGAGAACATCATCGGTGAATACTTCACAGAAAATCCTAAATAAGTCCATAACGATATTTCCGATTCTGATTCACATAGTAATGAATCATCTGGAAATAATTCGTCCGAATACGATGATAGTGAAGAAGAGAAGACTGATCGTAGATCAACCTTCAAAAATAATAAGAACTACCGATCTAATAATTCACCACAATCTGCAGGTGCCAATAAAGCCCTACAGAAATTACAGGCCAAAGCCCTAGAAGTTAAACCTTATGCCGGTCCGAAAGAAGATGATAGGACTCCCCTTCAATTCCTCAAAGAATTTAAGGACTGCGTAATAAAACATGTTCCCCATAATAAAGAAGCTGGTGTTCTTTTTTACCAGCTTATTCAGGAATCTGATTGGTGTCACACGTGGCACCACAAATTGAAAAAAGTAGTGGTTTCAAATGTATGGCCACTAAGTTCAAACAAAGAGAGTGGAACTCAGAAATCCATGATGATTACTATTTTCGTTTTTAAAATTCGTCTTTCGAAACATCCGATTTTACAAATTTTCATGCATATTTCCAATATTGGGCAGATAAACTAACCGGTGTTAATATGGGTACAGATTATATTATCGAACATTTTAGAAAAAATCTTCCACGTAAATTCCGTGGTCTTTTTGACCCCAAAAGTGTTACGACTCTGAAAATCTTCAAGAAAATACTCGATCAAATCCCACCTGAAGATTTAGAATGGGTTAAACCCAGTAACGTCGATACCCTTGCCAAACGCGAAAAAGCTGTAGAACAGTATAAACAACGCCGAAAATTTAATGCTAATTGGAAATACCCATATAGAAAGGAAAATGAAAATAAACCAGAATACGAAAATAAGAAAAGCGATATTACACCAACATCGAAACCCACCTTTCAACCGACCAAATCGTATTCGAATAATAACCCAAATTTGAAACCTAAAGTTAATAAAGTACAAATCCCATCTTCTGACTCAGATGAAAGAAGAGACTCGATAGAAAAAATTCATCAAACTGAGACGGAAAACTAAATCCTCCGATTCCTAATAGCGATTGGGAAGAGGAGGTATTGATAGAATCGCTACCCCATATAAACAATATTAAAAAAGTGATCAACTCTGGAAACAAACCATTGGGAGAGCAAGATAAAACCCGCCCAACACACCCCAAAAGTTTTGAGAGCAACTATCGGCCAGTTTATTCTACGTATAGAAACTTCACCGTTCTTGGAGACAGAATAGCAGTAAATTTCCTGAAAAATAACATCCAACACACTAATATTTCAAACTGCTCATTGTTATCTGACCTTTTCTGTAAAGACGATAACTCTTCTACAATGCTAAAAGACTGTCTTCCTAAACTTCTAAAAAATACGACGAAAGTTTTGATATTATCCGGTTTTGATGAACATCTTCATGTAAATTTTCATCCAGAAAAATTTCTACAAGATTACGACCTCATTCTGCAAAAACTCAAAGAATATGGCGTTAATCAAATCATCGTGAGTAAAATAATTCCCCGCCGCGCCTCAAGAGACGAACTATCGTATTGGCAAAAATTAAATAAACTTAACGGCCGAATCCACAAGCTATGTCAGGCCCGAAGAGTGGATTATATCAATCTAGACCACGTTTTTGTCAACTTTGACAAAAGAAAAGATTACCACTCCGGCAAATATTACTTTGCAAAAGATAGATCCGTACGTTTTCGCCTACATGAACATCTATACGATAACGAAACAACACCTTCAATCGAAGCTTATCATCTCATGAATGAGAAACTATCGTGGCTTATAGACGAAAAAGATAAGCAATCAAAAGAGAAAAACCCGACTCCAAATACTTCTACAAGTACGATAAATAAAGCCACAATTCATTTCGAGGTTGTGGTTCCGAAAGAATTACGTACGAGACTGATAAAAACAAATATGAACGTGGTTGAAGGTTATACTCCAGTAAACAAAGAATATAAAGATGAAGAATTATCGAAAGAAATTATTGAGATACAAATCCCTAACTTTATCAAAGCACCGTATATTCTACTAAATTTTAACAGTTTTGTTTTACCGGCACTAGTAGATACAGGTAGCCCATATAATTTTATTTGTTGCGATCTACTCCAAAAATAACACAGTGCTAACCAAAAAGAAATAATAGAAATTTCATCTCGTAACATTTTAATCAATGGTGTATTGGGAAAAAGACCGGCACGTGTTAAAAAAAATATCTACGCAACTATACGACTCCTTGACAAAAAACTCCACAATGTTCCATTATGGACCACATTCCGAGAAATCAAAGGATTCAATACCCCATTAATCATCGGAAGAGAATTTTTAGATGTTTACGACAGCAAGATAGGATTTGGTAGACAAAAAGGAATATCCATCCTTTTACCACCTAACTATGATAAAAAACATTTTAAAATTTTCTCTCACAACGAAATAATAGAACTTATCCAGTCTGGAAAACTTCAAGACCCACTTGGCATGCTTTCCGGAGTTCAAGTTTCCTTTTTAGATGAAACAACCATTGAAGATATGCAGACCATCAATTTGATCGACATCACTAACCTTCCTCCACCACCAGCAGAATGGTTTGAAAATAACAACACTTCTGAAATCGATCAAGAAAATTTTCCAGACAACAACAACATAATTAATTTCTCACCGGACTGTATTGTAGCAAAAAATCTCGAATATGCAGCTCCAATTCCACCAGACTGCACTCTCAAGAATTTCGACGTATTACACATACCCAAATCTCCTGAAAATATCATACAGTTTGCAAAATTAAAAGACATGTATACTTATGCAGAGATTTTCACAGATAATCTGGGATGTTGTAAACTCTACAAACATCGGTTTGAGATTAAAGAGTCCTACAAACCACATTTATGCAAAAATTACCCTCTTCCAATGGTAAAACAAGAAAAAATCAGAGCGGTAATAGAAAAATTTGTAAGACTCGGACTAATGAGAAAATCATCCTCACCTTATCGTGTTCCTCTTGTAGCGGTTCCCAAAAAAAGTGACGATACGCTACAACCATGCGGCGATTTTTGCCAACTTAACCAATATATGGTTGTGCATGGAGAAGAAGTTCCCAGAATCGATCATCTTCAAACTCAATTAGGCGGAGCGAAATATTTCTCAAAAATCGATTTCACCGAAGGATTCCTTCAAATAAGCGTAGATAAAGAATCCACAAAATACTTTGCTTTCAATTTCGACGGAATGCAATACGAATTTGCACGTGTACCTTTCGGTACAGCCGACTCAATGCCCGCATTTCTAGCAGCCACCAGACAAACATTAGCCGGATGCGAAAAATTTGTTGCTGCATACGTAGACAATATTTTAATATACTCAAAAACAGAAGACGAACATCTTGAGCACCTCTGGATTGTTTTCGAAAAAATAAGAGATACCGGAATGACCCTTTGTCTCGCAAAATGTCAATTCTTCAAGAAACTCGTCGAATACTTAGGTTTTGAAGTATCTGAAGCAGGAATACGTCCGCTCCCAGCTAGAGCCAAACCTATTGAAGATTTCCCGGTTCCAAAATGCAAAAGAGAAGTACAATCCTTTGTAGGTCTTCTCAACTACTACAGAGCACATATACCGAACTGCGCTTCTATAGGTGAACCTCTTTATTGTCTCTCTGGCAACGCACCGTTTAATTGGAGTCAAAAAGAACAAAACGCTTTTGAAACTTTGAAAAAAGAAATGGCACGACTTATATTAGAGGCCCATCCTCAATTTGACAGGCCATTCTATATGATGACAGATGCTTCCGGCTATGGCTTAGGCGGATTCATCTATCAATTTAATGAAGATACCAACAAAAAAGAACCAACAATCGTCATGATGACAAGTAGACTATTTTCCCCGGCTGAATTAAACTATACAACTTACAAAAAAAACTAACAGCCATAGTCTATACATTAAAAAAATGTAGCTATTTTCTATACGGATTCCCTATCGTTATTTATACCGACCACCAGGCTATATGTATGTTATCCAGCGATAAAAGTAACGCAATGGAAAGAACACTCCAATGGCTTATCATATTTGCTGAATTCAAAATTCTGGCAATAAATCATGTACGTGGAGCAGATAACGATATAGCAGATATGCTCAGCTGATACCATAGATCATTAATAGGCTGGGAATCCGAATTTATGGTCCCACTATCAAGATTCCCAACACCCAGAATCCAATGTGGAGCCCTACAGCACAACACCGAACAACCAAAATTAACCATAAAAAATTTTGCTCGATAGTTAAGAAAAATACCTGATCTGAAAAAATCCGATGCAGAAATTGACATCACATTCCACACGAATAAAAATGATAAGAGTCAAAATTGAAAACAATCTCTATATGATCAAAGGCAGAGATGGAAATTTCCGGATATACCTTCCATCTTGTATGAGATACGAATGTATTGACTACTATCATCGTGACTCTATGCACCCTGGAATGAACAAGACCACAACTATCATCCACCGCTTCTTCGATTGGCCAGGTTTGTAAGGCAGATGTCCAAGACTACATCAAGATATGTGAAACCTGCCTCACCTGCAAACGAAGAAAGAAGAAAAATTCACTCCCTACGGTGAAATACAAAATATACTTGCCGAAAATAAAAATGACATCATCGCAATCGACTTTTTCGGTCCCCTTCCCCGTATCAGAGGCAGCGTTGTCCAGATACTTGTGGTCCTCAACATTTTTACAAAATATGTCAAACTTTATCCGGTTAAAAAAGCGTCAACGGAAAGATCAATTGCGAATCTAACGAAACATTTCCATAACTATGGAAAGCCTAAAGTCATTCTTTCAGACAACAGCCCGCAATTTATGACGCAAAAATGGATATAAAACACTGGCAGAAACAAAATATACAAACTAGATTCACATCCGTATATAGACTGGCCAGTAACCCAGCAGAATGTGTCATGCAAACTATAGCTGAAACAATTCGCATGAACGTCACAGATAAAACACATGGCAAATGGGCTACACTTCTACCAGAAATTGAAAAAAAGATAAATAATACAGAACATATCGTAACTGGCGTGCCCCCAAACATCCTTCAATAACAACAAAAAAACAACAATTCACGGCAACTCCAAAGTTGAAACAATTCCGGATGACGAATACGAAAACATCCTTACAAAAGTAAAGGAGAGAATCAAAAATAAACTTCGTAAAAGACGTGAAGCTTTTAAAAAAAAACCACAAACAAACCATTGAACTAAAGCCAGGAGATATAGTTTTGTTTAAAACGCATCCCTTATCGTCAAAAGATCTCAATTTAGTGCAAAATTGGCTAAAAAGTTCAAAGGTCCATACATTGTACTGAAAATGATAGGAAAAAGCACATACTGGCTGGAATGCCTTGAAACAAGAATACAAGAAAAGCAACACATCAATAACCTCCGTTCCTAAAAATACCCTTAATGTAATCTAATTTATTCTATTCTTAATCAAAACTTAATATATTAATAACCGGCAAAGGAAACGTTATTGCCTAAGCCGATGCAAATTCCCAGACAGACTCCGAGTGAATTGAGTAACTTGGTTTTTGATCTACATTGTACGTTTGGCCTTTTACTCTTACTTTTTCAAAAGACATACTATGTAAATAATATAATAAGCTCAACATTTTTGTAAGCAACGTTACACAAAAAGAAAAAAGAGTTAAGATGGGTCCGGCAAACAAAAGATTCCAATAAATGGACAAATATAATAGTAAAGCCCTTTCAAGACCGGGTAACAAAAAAAAAAAAAAAAAAAATAATAATAATAATAATAATAATAAAACACGCAGTAGCTTGTTACTTAATTCGCATCGATATCCGTACGATAAGACTCCAGGAATTGTAAAACAGGCTACAACGTGTAAAAAAAATATATAGAAGACAGTGTAACGATGCCAATATATTACAGTGCGGGGTGTTGCATCCACCTTGTTCACACAAACACGAACAAAAGACTCGAAAACGCTCCTTCCGATTTGCTAACCGATACATCGCTATTAAGCAAAGACAAACGAAACAGATCAAAACTCCACACCTCACTACATCGACTATACGAATGCATTTCTAAAATATATACAACTCGTACCAAAAATATAGCCTTCACCACCAGCTCATATACTTTGACAAATCATTCGCTTTATACATTTCCAAGATGCGCGTCCAATATTTTAGTTTATCCTTTTTTTATATTTTACTGTCATTTTTTTTCTAGTCAAATGTTTATTGTTTCTTATTGTTAGTCTTAATTAATTACGCTTTTTCTTGTGTTACCGGTTACTTTCGAGTTTAAAAAATGTAAGTACAATAATATTATATATTATTGAACATTCACCTATCATTTCTCTGTCATACTTTTTCTTTCTTGCTGGTGTTACTTTATTCTTTTGTAATTAAATCATATCATTATAATATAATAGGGATGAAAACAAACGTCGCAATTTCGCCCGGAAAGTGGAACAGATAACCAAAATTGTTGACAAACTATGCAAAAAAATCCGGAACGCCTCGGAGACCATGAACATTCTGAGTCTCGATCCGGTTGAAATCCCGCCCAACGTCGAATTCATCCTAGAACGAATGTCCATCATGCAGATGACGACTGACAAATTCAAACGTGGAAGGGGAAAAATCAAATTAATCATAAACAAACTACGAGAAATCTGACCAATTCCCAACATTGATGATCCACGAGGCACAACCGGACATCACACTCGAACATTTGTCCCACCATCAGTTTCCAGAAGACCAAATCACTCCACATTCAAAAAACCCAGCAGACTCACTGTTAAAGTTACAATCAACAAACACAAATCACGTAATGACAGAGTCTACTGGTCAAGTTGAAACCTCACCTTAATCCCATCAAGATCGTGCTTCACAGGTTAGATCTACTTCATTGGACACAGATGATTTTAATGGTGAAACCGATACCGGCGCAATAATATTGAGCCGGAACACCAAAACGAAAAAAGCTGACCGGTCTTCACGTTCTTCGACAAGTGATCCGAAACCAACAAAAAAACAAAAGAAAACCACTTTGTCATCGTCATCAACATCATCAACGACGAAAAAAGAACTTCCAATTGTTTTATACAAGGCAGAGGATCACTTCCCCGAACTGCTGCGAAGACCGGAACCACCTACAACTCCACCAATAAACATCACCAAACCAAAGAAATTTACACCGGGTTTCAAAATCCCGAAAAAGTTACCTCAGCCAGATACAGTACCAGTCTGTGATCCTGGAAACAAGGAACCGACTCTCTTCAAACCTGATGTAATCAAAATTTTTCAACCACAACCTACATTGACAACGGACAAAGCAAATGAGCCTGTAAGTAATAATCCTAATCCTATTATTCCTAAAAAACCGGAAACTCACATTCAGAGGATAGACCCCGTAAAGAACTGTCTCCGGTTCTTCCTCCTAAGCCTGAACTGGAACCAGTAAGTGACGATTATAATTTGCCCTGTGGCTCGCGACAGACGTGGCAGATGGCCAGC
>WOFM01002372.1:0-31139 GCA_011428145.1 Ericerus pela
AAGCTAGTAAACTAGCAGCAAGTAAACAAGCAGCGAGTAAACAAGCATCGAGTAAACTAGCATCGAGTAAAGTAGCGTGATGGTAGAAAATTAAAAAAATAACTGTACTTTTTCGTTTCATTAAAAAAGCTAGTAAATTAGCAGCGAGTAAACTAGCGTGATGGTAAAAAATTAATAAAAATATAACTGGATTTTTTGTTTTCATTAGAAGAAGCTAGTAAACTAGCAGTGAGTAAACAAGCAGCGAGTAAACTAGCGTGAAAGTGGAAAATTAAAATTTTTTTTTTTAAAAATTTGTAAATTTCTGGTTTTCAAATAAAAATTGAAAATGTATTTATGTTAAATATATTTAAATAGTAGAAATTAATAGAAATTAACTGGACTTTTTCATTTTCTTTAAAGAAGCTAGTAAACAAGCAGCGAGTAAACTAGCGGGATGCTAAAAAATTAATAAAAATATAACTGTACTTTTTCATTTTCATTAGAAGAAGTTAGTAAACTAGCAGCAAGTAAACAATCAGCGAGTGAACTAGCGTGATGGTAGAAAATTAATAAAATTATAACTGGACTTTTGCATTTTCAATAAAAGAAGCTAGTAAACTAGCAGCAAGTAAACAAGCAGCGAGTAAACTAGCGTGACGGTAGAAAATTAATAAAATTATAACTGTACTTTTTCATTTTCATTAGAAGAAGCTAGTACACTAGCAGCAAGTAAACAAGCAGCGAGTAAACTAGCGTGATGGTAGAAAATTAATAAATTATAACTGTACTTTTTCATTTTCATTAGAAGAAGCTAGTAAACTAGCAGCAAGTAAACAAGCAGCGAGTGAACTAGCGTGATGGTAGAAAATTAATAAAAATATAACTGTACTTTTTTGTTTTCATTAAAGCTGCTAGTAAACTAGCAGCGAGTAAACAAGCAGCGAGTAAACTAGCGTGAAGTGGAAAATTGAAATTTTTGTTTTTAAAAATTTGTAAATTCTGGTTTCAAAATAAAAATTGAAATGAATTTATGTTAAATATATTTAAATAGTAGAATATTAATAGAAAATTAACTGGACTTTTTCATTTTCTTTAAAAGAAGCTAGTAAACAAGCAGCGAGTAAACTAGCGGGATGGTAAAAAATTAATAAAAATATAACTGTACTTTTTCATTTTTATTAGAAGAAGTTAGTAAACTAGCAGGAAGTAAACAAGCAGCGAGTGAACTAGCGTGATGGTAGAAAATTAATAAAATTATAACTGGACTTTTGCATTTTCAATATATGAAGCTAGTTAAATAGCAGCGAGTAAAAAAGCAGCGAGTAAACTAGCAGCTAGTAAACTAGTGTGATGGTAGAAAATTAATAAAAATATAACTGTACTTTTTCAGTTCTTTAAAAGAAGCTAGTAAACAAGTAGCGAGTAAACTAGTGTGATGGTAGAAAATTAATAAAAATATAACTGTACTTTTCATTTTCATTAAAAGAAGCTACTAAACTAGCAGCGAGTAAACAAGCAGCGAGTAAACTAGCGTGATGGTAGAAAATTATGAAATTATAACTGTACTTTTTCATTTTCATTAAAATCAGCTAGTAAACTAGCAGCGAGTAAACTAGCGTGATGGATAGAAAATGTATAAAAATATAACTGTACTTTTTCATTTCATTAAAGAAGCTAGTAAACTAGCAGCAAGTAAACAAGCAGCGAGTAAACAAGCAGCGAGTAAACTAGCGTGATGATGGAAAATTAAAATTTTTGTTTTTCAAAAATTTGTAAATTCTGGTTTTCAAAATAAAATTTAAAATTAATTAATGTTAAAATATTTTTTAATAGTAGAATATTAATAGAAATATAACTGGACTTTTTGGTTATTATTAGGAGAAGCTAGTAAACAAGCATCGAGTAAACTAGCATCGAGTAAACTAGCGTGATGGTAGAAAATTAATAAAAATATAACTGTACTTTTCGTTTTCATTAAAAGAAGCTAGTAAATTAGCAGCGAGTAAACTAGCGTGATGGTAAAAAATTAATAAAAATATAACTGGATTTTTTCGTTTTCATTAGAAGAAGCCAGTATACTAGCAGCGAGTATACAAGCAGCGAGTAAACTAGCGTGATGGTAGAAAATTAATAAAAATATAACTGTACTTTTTCATTTTCATTAAAAGCTGCTAGTAAACTAGCAGCGAGTAAACAAGCAGCGAGTAAACTAGCGTGAAAGTGGAAAATTAAAATTTTTGTTTTTTAAAAATTTGTAAATTCTGGTTTTCAAAATAAAAATTGAAAATGAATTTATGTTAAATATATTTAAATAGTAGAATATTAATAGAAAATTTAACTGGGACTCTTTTCATTTTCTTTAAAAGAAGCTAGTAAACAAGCAGCGAGTAAACTAGCGTGACGGTAGAAAATTAATAAAATTATAACTGTACTTTTTCATTTTCATTAGAAGAAGCTAGTACACTAGCAGCAAGTAAACAAGCAGCGAGTAAACTAGCGTGATGGTAGAAAATTAATAAAATTATAACTGTACTTTTTCATTTTCATTAGAAGAAGCTAGTAAACTAGCAGCAAGTAAACAAGCAGCGAGTGAACTAGCGTGATGGTAGAAAATTAATAAAAATATAACTGTACTTTTTTGTTTTCATTAAAAGCTGCTAGTAAACTAGCAGCGAGTAAACAAGCAGCGAGTAAACTAGCGTGAAAGTGGAAATTGAAATTTTGTTTTTTAAAAATTTGTAAATTCTGGTTTTCAAATAAAAATTGAAAATGAATTTATGTTAAATATATTTAAATAGTAGAATATTAATAGAAAATTAACTGGACTTTTTCATTTTCTTTAAAAGAAGCTAGTAAACAAGCAGCGAGTAAACTAGCGGGATGGTAAAAAATTAATAAAAATATAACTGTACTTTTTCATTTTTATTAGAAGAAGTTAGTAAACTAGCAGGAAGTAAACAAGCAGCGAGTGAACTAGCGTGATGGTAGAAAATTAATAAAATTATAACTGGACTTTTGCATTTTCAATATATGAAGCTTGTTAAATAGCAGCGAGTAAAAAAGCAGCGAGTAAACTAGCAGCTAGTAAACTAGTGTGATGGTAGAAAATTAATAAAAATATAACTGTACTTTTTCAGTTTCTTTAAAAGAAGCTAGTAAACAAGTAGCGAGTAAACTAGTGTGATGGTAGAAAATTAATAAAAATATAACTGTACTTTTTCATTTTCATTAAAAGAAGCTACTAAACTAGCAGCGAGTAAACAAGCAGCGAGTAAACTAGCGTGATGGTAGAAAATTTATGAAATTATAACTGTACTTTTTCATTTTCATTAAAATCAGCTAGTAAACTAGCAGCGAGTAAACTAGCGTGATGGATAGAAAATGTATAAAAATATAACTGTACTTTTTCATTTTCATTAAAAGAAGCTAGTAAACTAGCAGCAAGTAAACAAGCAGCGAGTAAACAAGCAGCGAGTAAACTAGCGTGATGATGGAAAATTAAAATTTTTGTTTTTCAAAAATTTGTAAATTCTGGTTTTCAAAATAAAATTTAAAATTAATTAATGTTAAAATATTTTTAAATAGTAGAATATTAATAGAAATATAACTGGACTTTTTGGTTATTATTAGGAGAAGCTAGTAAACAAGCATCGAGTAAACTAGCATCGAGTAAACTAGCGTGATGGTAGAAAATTAATAAAAATATAACTGTACTTTTTCGTTTTCATTAAAAGAAGCTAGTAAATTAGCAGCGAGTAAACTAGCGTGATGGTAAAAAATTAATAAAAATATAACTGGATTTTTTCGTTTTCATTAGAAGAAGCCAGTATACTAGCAGCGAGTATACAAGCAGCGAGTAAACTAGCGTGATGGTAGAAAATTAATAAAAATATAACTGTACTTTTTCATTTTCATTAAAAGCTGCTAGTAAACTAGCAGCGAGTAAACAAGCAGCGAGTAAACTAGCGTGAAAGTGGAAAATTAAAATTTTTGTTTTTTAAAAATTTGTAAATTCTGGTTTTCAAAATAAAAATTGAAAATGAATTTATGTTAAATATATTTAAATAGTAGAATATTAATAGAAAATTAACTGGACTCTTTCATTTTCTTTAAAAGAAGCTAGTAAACAAGCAGCGAGTCAACTAGCGGGATGGTAAAAAATTAATAAAAATATAACTGTACTTTTTCATTTTTATTAGAAGTTAGTAAACTAGCAGGAAGTAAACAAGCAGCGAGTGAACTAGCGTGATGGTAGAAAATTAATAAAATTATACCAGGACTTTTGCATTTTCAATAACAGAAGCTAGTAAACTAGCAGCAAGTAAACAAGCAGCGAGTAAACTAGCGTGACGGTAGAAAATTAATAAAATTATAACTGTACTTTTTCATTTTCATTAGAAGAAGCTAGTAAACTAGCAGCAAGTAAACAAGCAGCGAGTGAACTAGCGTGATGGTAGAAAATTAATAAAATTATAAATGGACTTTTGCATTTTCAATAAAAGAAGCTAGTTAACTAGCAGCGAGTAAACAAGCAGCGAGTAAACTAGCATGATGATAGAAAATTAAAATTTTAGTTTTGCAAAAATTTGTAAATTCTGGTTTTCAAAATAAAATTTAAAAATTAATTAATGTTAAATATTTTTAAATAGTAGAATATTAATAGAAATATAACTGGACTTTTTGGTTTTTAATAGGAGAAGCTAGTAAACAAGCATCGAGTAAACTAGCATCGAGTAAACTAGCATCGAGTAAACTAGCGTGATGGTAGAAAATTAATAAAAATATAACTGTACTTTTTCAGTTTCTTTGAAAGAAGCTAGTAAACAAGTAGCGAGTAAACTAGTGTGATGGTAGAAAATTAATAAAAATATAACTGTACTTTTTCATTTTCATTAGAAGAAGCTAGTAAACTAGCAGCAAGTAAACAAGCAGCGAGTAAACTAGCGTGACGGTAGAAAATTAATAAAATTATAACTGTACTTTTTCATTTTCATTAGAAGAAGCTAGTAAACTAGCAGCAAGTAAACAAGCAGTGAGTGAACTAGCGTGATGGTAGAAAATTAATAAAATTATAAATGGACTTTTGCATTTTCAATAAAAGAAGCTAGTAAACAAGCAGCGAGTAAACTAGTGGGATGGTAAAAAATTAATAAAAATATAACTGTACTTTTTCATTTTCATTAGAAGTTAGTAAACTAGCAGGAAGTAAACAAGCAGCGAGTGAACTAGCGTGATGGTAGAAAATTAATAAAATTATAACTGGACTTTTTCATTTTTATTAGAAGTTAGTAAACTAGCAGGAAGTAAACAAGCAGCGAGTGAACTAGCGTGATGGTAGAAAATTAATAAAATTATACCTGGACTTTTGCATTTTCAATAACAGAAGCTAGTAAACTAGCAGCAAGTAAACAAGCAGCGAGTAAACTAGCGTGACGGTAGAAAATTAATAAAATTATAACTGTACTTTTTCATTTTCATTAGAAGAAGCTAGTAAACTAGCAGCAAGTAAACAAGCAGCGAGTGAACTAGCGTGATGGTAGAAAATTAATAAAATTATAAATGGACTTTTGCATTTTCAATAAAAGAAGCTAGTTAACTAGCAGCGAGTAAACAAGCAGCGAGTAAACTAGCATGATGATAGAAAATTAAAATTTTTGTTTTGCAAAAATTTGTAAATTCTGGTTTTCAAAATAAAATTTAAAAATTAATTAATGTTAAATATTTTTAAATAGTAGAATATTAATAGAAATATAACTGGACTTTTTGGTTTTTAATAGGAGAAGCTAGTAAACAAGCATCGAGTAAACTAGCATCGAGTAAACTAGCGTGATGGTAGAAAATTAATAAAAATATAACTGTACTTTTTCAGTTTCTTTGAAAGAAGCTAGTAAACAAGTAGCGATTAAACTAGTGTGATGGTAGAAAATTAATAAAAATATAACTGTACTTTTTCATTTTCATTAGAAGAAGCTAGTAAACCAGCAGCAAGTAAACAAGCAGCGAGTAAACTAGCGTGATGGTAGAAAATTAATAAAAATATAACTGTACTTTTTCGTTTTCATTAAAAGCTGCTAGTAAACCAGCAGCGAGTAAACAAGCAGCGAGTAAACTAGCGTGATGGTAGAAAATTAATAAAAATATAACTGTACTTTTTCATTTTCATTGAAAGCTGCTAGTAAACTAGCAGCGAGTAAACTAGCCGGATGGTAAAAAATTAATAAAAATATAACTGTACTTTTTCATTTTCATTAGAGGAAGCTAGTAAACTAGCAGCAAGTAAATAAGCAGCGAGTAAACTAGCGTGATGGTAGAAAATTAATAAAATTATAACTGGACTTTTGCATTTTCAATATAAGAAGCTAGTTAAATAGCAGCGAGTAAAAAAGCTGCGAGTAAACTAGCAGCTAGTAAACTAGTGTGATGGTAGAAAATTAATAAAAATATAACTGTACTTTTTCAGTTTCTTTAAAAGAAGCTAGTAAACAAGTAGCGAGTAAACTAGTGTGATGGTAGAAAATTAATAAAAATATAACTGTTTTTTTTCAATTTCATTAAAAGAAGCTAGTAAACCAGCAGCGAGTGAACAAGCAGCGAGTAAACTAGCGTGATGGTAGAAAATTTATGAAATTATAACTGTACTTTTTCATTTTCATTAAAAGCAGCTAGTAAACTAGCAGCGAGTAAACTAGCGTGATGGATAGAAAATGTATAAAAATATAACTGTACTTTTTCATTTTCATTAAAAGAAGCTAGTAAACTAGCAGCAAGTAAACAAGCAGCGAGTAAACAAGCATCGAGTAAACTAGCATCGAGTAAAGTAGCGTGATGGTAGAAAATTAATAAAAATATAACTGTACTTTTTCGTTTTCATTAAAAAAAGCTAGTAAATTAGCAGCGAGTAAACTAGCGTGATGGTAAAAAATTAATAAAAATATAACTGGATTTTTTTGTTTTCATTAGAAGAAGCTAGTAAACTAGCAGTGAGTAAACAAGCAGCGAGTAAACTAGCGTGAAAGTGGAAAATTAAAATTTTTTTTTTTTAAAAATTTGTAAATTCTGGTTTTCAAAATAAAAATTGAAAATGTATTTATGTTAAATATATTTAAATAGTAGAATATTAATAGAAAATTAACTGGACTTTTTCATTTTCTTTAAAAGAAGCTAGTAAACAAGCAGCGAGTAAACTAGCGGGATGCTAAAAAATTAATAAAAATATAACTGTACTTTTTCATTTTCATTAGAAGAAGTTAGTAAACTAGCAGCAAGTAAACAATCAGCGAGTGAACTAGCGTGATGGTAGAAAATTAATAAAATTATAACTGGACTTTTGCATTTTCAATAAAAGAAGCTAGTAAACTAGCAGCAAGTAAACAAGCAGCGAGTAAACTAGCGTGACGGTAGAAAATTAATAAAATTATAACTGTACTTTTTCATTTTCATTAGAAGAAGCTAGTACACTAGCAGCAAGTAAACAAGCAGCGAGTAAACTAGCGTGATGGTAGAAAATTAATAAAATTATAACTGTACTTTTTCATTTTCATTAGAAGAAGCTAGTAAACTAGCAGCAAGTAAACAAGCAGCGAGTGAACTAGCGTGATGGTAGAAAATTAATAAAAATATAACTGTACTTTTTTGTTTTCATTAAAAGCTGCTAGTAAACTAGCAGCGAGTAAACAAGCAGCGAGTAAACTAGCGTGAAAGTGGAAAATTGAAATTTTTGTTTTTTAAAAATTTGTAAATTCTGGTTTTCAAAATAAAAATTGAAAATGAATTTATGTTAAATATATTTAAATAGTAGAATATTAATAGAAAATTAACTGGACTTTTTCATTTTCTTTAAAAGAAGCTAGTAAACAAGCAGCGAGTAAACTAGCGTGACGGTAGAAAATTAATAAAATTATAACTGTACTTTTTCATTTTCATTAGAAGAAGCTAGTAAACTAGCAGCAAGTAAACAAGCAGCGAGTGAACTAGCGTGATGGTAGAAAATTAATAAAATTATAAATGGACTTTTGCATTTTCAATAAAAGAAGCTAGTTAACTAGCAGCGAGTAAACAAGCAGCGAGTAAACTAGCGTGACGGTAGAAAATTAATAAAATTATAACTGTACTTTTTCATTTTCATTAGAAGAAGCTAGTAAACTAGCAGCAAGTAAACAAGCAGCGAGTGAACTAGCGTGATGGTAGAAAATTAATAAAATTATAAATGGACTTTTGCATTTTCAATAACAGAAGCTAGTAAACTAGCAGCAAGTAAACAAGCAGCGAGTAAACTAGCGTGATGGTAGAAAATTAATAAAAATATAACTGTACTTTTTCGTTTTCATTAAAAGCTGCTAGTAAACCAGCAGCGAGTAAACAAGCAGCGAGTAAACTAGTGTGATGGTAGTAAATTAATAAAAATATAACTGTACTTTTTCATTTTCATTAAAAGCTGCTAGTAAACTAGCAGCGAGTAAACAAGCAGCGAGTAAACTAGCCGGATGGTAAAAAATTAATAAAAATATAACTGTACTTTTTCATTTTCATTAGAGGAAGCTAGTAAACTAGCAGCAAGTAAATAAGCAGCGAGTGAACTAGCGTGATGGTAGAAAATTAATAAAATTATAACTGGACTTTTGCATTTTCAATATAAGAAGCTAGTTAAATAGCAGCGAGTAAAAAAGCTGCGAGTAAACTAGCAGCTAGTAAACTAGTGTGATGGTAGAAAATTAATAAAAATATAACTGTACTTTTTCAGTTTCTTTAAAAGAAGCTAGTAAACAAGTAGCGAGTAAACTAGTGTGATGGTAGAAAATTAATAAAAATATAACTGTTTTTTTTCAATTTCATTAAAAGAAGCTAGTAAACCAGCAGCGAGTAAACAAGCAGCGAGTAAACTAGCGTGATGGTAGAAAATTTATGAAATTATAACTGTACTTTTTCATTTTCATTAAAAGCAGCTAGTAAACTAGCAGCGAGTAAACTAGCGTGATGGATAGAAAATGTATAAAAATATAACTGTACTTTTTCATTTTCATTAAAAGAAGCTAGTAAACTAGCAGCAAGTAAACAAGCAGCGAGTAAACAAGCATCGAGTAAACTAGCATCGAGTAAAGTAGCGTGATGGTAGAAAATTAATAAAAATATAACTGTACTTTTTCGTTTTCATTAAAAAAAGCTAGTAAATTAGCAGCGAGTAAACTAGCGTGATGGTAAAAAATTAATAAAAATATAACTGGATTTTTTTGTTTTCATTAGAAGAAGCTAGTAAACTAGCAGTGAGTAAACAAGCAGCGAGTAAACTAGCGTGAAAGTGGAAAATTAAAATTTTTTTTTTTTAAAAATTTGTAAATTCTGGTTTTCAAAATAAAAATTGAAAATGTATTTATGTTAAATATATTTAAATAGTAGAATATTAATAGAAAATTAACTGGACTTTTTCATTTTCTTTAAAAGAAGCTAGTAAACAAGCAGCGAGTAAACTAGCGGGATGCTAAAAAATTAATAAAAATATAACTGTACTTTTTCATTTTCATTAGAAGAAGTTAGTAAACTAGCAGCAAGTAAACAATCAGCGAGTGAACTAGCGTGATGGTAGAAAATTAATAAAATTATAACTGGACTTTTGCATTTTCAATAAAAGAAGCTAGTAAACTAGCAGCAAGTAAACAAGCAGCGAGTAAACTAGCGTGACGGTAGAAAATTAATAAAATTATAACTGTACTTTTTCATTTTCATTAGAAGAAGCTAGTACACTAGCAGCAAGTAAACAAGCAGCGAGTAAACTAGCGTGATGGTAGAAAATTAATAAATTATAACTGTACTTTTTCATTTTCATTAGAAGAAGCTAGTAAACTAGCAGCAAGTAAACAAGCAGCGAGTGAACTAGCGTGATGGTAGAAAATTAATAAAAATATAACTGTACTTTTTTGTTTTCATTAAAAGCTGCTAGTAAACTAGCAGCGAGTAATCAAGCAGCGAGTAAACTAGCGTGAAAGTGGAAAATTGAAATTTTTGTTTTTTAAAAATTTGTAAATTCTGGTTTTCAAAATAAAAATTGAAAATGAATTTATGTTAAATATATTTAAATAGTAGAATATTAATAGAAAATTAACTGGACTTTTTCATTTTCTTTAAAAGAAGCTAGTAAACAAGCAGCGAGTAAACTAGCGTGACGGTAGAAAATTAATAAAATTATAACTGTACTTTTTCATTTTCATTAGAAGAAGCTAGTAAACTAGCAGCAAGTAAACAAGCAGCGAGTGAACTAGCGTGATGGTAGGAAAATTAATAAAATTATAAATGGACTTTTGCATTTTCAATAAAAGAAGCTAGTTAACTAGCAGCGAGTAAACAAGCAGCGAGTAAACTAGCGTGACGGTAGAAAATTAATAAAATTATAACTGTACTTTTTCATTTTCATTAGAAGAAGCTAGTAAACTAGCAGCAAGTAAACAAGCAGCGAGTGAACTAGCGTGATGGTAGAAAATTAATAAAATTATAAATGGACTTTTGCATTTTCAATAACAGAAGCTAGTAAACTAGCAGCAAGTAAACAAGCAGCGAGTAAACTAGCGTGATGGTAGAAATTAATAAAAATATAACTGTACTTTTTCGTTTTCATTAAAAGCTGCTAGTAAACCAGCAGCGAGTAAACAAGCAGCGAGTAAACTAGCGTGATGGTAGAAAATTAATAAAAATATAACTGTACTTTTTCATTTTCATTAAAAGCTGCTAGTAAACTAGCAGCGAGTAAACAAGCAGCGAGTAAACTAGCCGGATGGTAAAAAATTAATAAAAATATAACTGTACTTTTTCATTTTCATTAGAGGAAGCTAGTAAACTAGCAGCAAGTAAATAAGCAGCGAGTGAACTAGCGTGATGGTAGAAAATTAATAAAATTATAACTGGACTTTTGCATTTTCAATATAAGAAGCTAGTTAAATAGCAGCGAGTAAAAAAGCTGCGAGTAAACTAGCAGCTAGTAAACTAGTGTGATGGTAGAAAATTAATAAAAATATAACTGTACTTTTTCAGTTTCTTTAAAAGAAGCTAGTAAACAAGTAGCGAGTAAACTAGTGTGATGGTAGAAAATTAATAAAAATATAACTGTTTTTTTTCAATTTCATTAAAAGAAGCTAGTAAACCAGCAGCGAGTAAACAAGCAGCGAGTAAACTAGCGTGATGGTTGAAAATTTATGAAATTATAACTGTACTTTTTCATTTTCATTAAAAGCAGCTAGTAAACTAGCAGCGAGTAAACTAGCGTGATGGATAGAAAATGTATAAAAATATAACTGTACTTTTTCATTTTCATTAAAAGAAGCTAGTAAACTAGCAGCAAGTAAACAAGCAGCGAGTAAACAAGCATCGAGTAAACTAGCATCGAGTAAAGTAGCGTGATGGTAGAAAATTAATAAAAATATAACTGTACTTTTTCGTTTTCATTAAAAAAAGCTAGTAAATTAGCAGCGAGTAAACTAGCGTGATGGTAAAAAATTAATAAAAATATAACTGGATTTTTTTGTTTTCATTAGAAGAAGCTAGTAAACTAGCAGTGAGTAAACAAGCAGCGAGTAAACTAGCGTGAAAGTGGAAAATTAAAATTTTTTTTTTTTAAAAATTTGTAAATTCTGGTTTTCAAAATAAAAATTGAAAATGTATTTATGTTAAATATATTTAAATAGTAGAATATTAATAGAAAATTAACTGGACTTTTTCATTTTCTTTAAAAGAAGCTAGTAAACAAGCAGCGAGTAAACTAGCGGGATGCTAAAAAATTAATAAAAATATAACTGTACTTTTTCATTTTCATTAGAAGAAGTTAGTAAACTAGCAGCAAGTAAACAATCAGCGAGTGAACTAGCGTGATGGTAGAAAATTAATAAAATTATAACTGGACTTTTTGCATTTCAATAAAAGAAGCTAGTAAACTAGCAGCAAGTAAACAAGCAGCGAGTAAACTAGCGTGACGGTAGAAAATTAATAAAATTATAACTGTACTTTTTCATTTTCATTAGAAGAAGCTAGTACACTAGCAGCAAGTAAACAAGCAGCGAGTAAACTAGCGTGATGGTAGAAAATTAATAAAATTATAACTGTACTTTTTCATTTTCATTAGAAGAAGCTAGTAAACTAGCAGCAAGTAAACAAGCAGCGAGTGAACTAGCGTGATGGTAGAAAATTAATAAAATATAACTGTACTTTTTTGTTTTCATTAAAAGCTGCTAGTAAACTAGCAGCGAGTAATCAAGCAGCGAGTAAACTAGCGTGAAAGTGGAAAATTGAAATTTTTGTTTTTTAAAAATTTGTAAATTCTGGTTTTCAAAATAAAAATTGAAAATGAATTTATGTTAAATATATTTAAATAGTAGAATATTAATAGAAAATTAACTGGACTTTTTCATTTTCTTTAAAAGAAGCTAGTAAACAAGCAGCGAGTAAACTAGCGTGACGGTAGAAAATTAATAAAATTATAACTGTACTTTTTCATTTTCATTAGAAGAAGCTAGTAAACTAGCAGCAAGTAAACAAGCAGCGAGTGAACTAGCGTGATGGTGGAAAATTAATAAAATTATAAATGGACTTTTGCATTTTCAATAAAAGAAGCTAGTTAACTAGCAGCGAGTAAACAAGCAGCGAGTAAACTAGCGTGACGGTAGAAAATTAATAAAATTATAACTGTACTTTTTCATTTTCATTAGAAGAAGCTAGTAAACTAGCAGCAAGTAAACAAGCAGCGAGTGAACTAGCGTGATGGTAGAAAATTAATAAAATTATAAATGGACTTTTGCATTTTCAATAACAGAAGCTAGTAAACTAGCAGCAAGTAAACAAGCAGCGAGTAAACTAGCGTGATGGTAGAAAATTAATAAAAATATAACTGTACTTTTTCGTTTTCATTAAAGCTGCTAGTAAACCAGCAGCGAGTAAACAAGCAGCGAGTAAACTAGCGTGATGGTAGAAAATTAATAAAAATATAACTGTACTTTTTCATTTTCATTAAAAGCTGCTAGTAAACTAGCAGCGAGTAAACAAGCAGCGAGTAAACTAGCCGGATGGTAAAAAATTAATAAAAATATAACTGTACTTTTTCATTTTCATTAGAGGAAGCTAGTAAACTAGCAGCAAGTAAATAAGCAGCGAGTGACTAGCGTGATGTAGAAAATTAATAAAATTATAACTGGACTTTTGCATTTTCAATATAAGAAGCTAGTTAAATAGCAGCGAGTAAAAAAGCTGCGAGTAAACTAGCAGCTAGTAAACTAGTGTGATGGTAGAAAATTAATAAAAATATAACTGTACTTTTTCAGTTTCTTTAAAAGAAGCTAGTAAACAAGTAGCGAGTAAACTAGTGTGATGGTAGAAAATTAATAAAAATATAACTGTTTTTTTTCAATTTCATTAAAAGAAGCTAGTAAACCAGCAGCGAGTAAACAAGCAGCGAGTAAACTAGCGTGATGGTTGAAAATTTATGAAATTATAACTGTACTTTTCATTTTCATTAAAAGCAGCTAGTAAACTAGCAGCGAGTAAACTAGCGTGATGGATAGAAAATGTATAAAAATATAACTGTACTTTTTCATTTTCATTAAAAGAAGCTAGTAAACTAGCAGCAAGTAAACAAGCAGCGAGTAAACAAGCATCGAGTAAACTAGCATCGAGTAAAGTAGCGTGATGGTAGAAAATTAATAAAAATATAACTGTACTTTTTCGTTTTCATTAAAAAAGCTAGTAAATTAGCAGCGAGTAAACTAGCGTGATGGTAAAAAATTAAAAAATATAACTGGATTTTTTTGTTTTCATTAGAAGAAGCTAGTAAACTAGCAGTGAGTAAACAAGCAGCGAGTAAACTAGCGTGAAAGTGGAAAATTAAAATTTTTTTTTTTAAAAATTTGTAAATTCTGGTTTTCAAAATAAAAATTGAAAATGTATTTATGTTAAATATATTTAAATAGTAGAATATTAATAGAAAATTAACTGGACTTTTTCATTTTCTTAAAAGAAGCTAGTAAACAAGCAGCGAGTAAACTAGCGGGATGCTAAAAAATTAATAAAAATATAACTGTACTTTTTCATTTTCATTAGAAGAAGCTAGTAAACTAGCAGTGAGTAAACAAGCAGCGAGTAAACTAGCGTGAAAGTGGAAAATTAAAATTTTTTTTTTTTAAAATTTGTAAATTCTGGTTTTCAAAATAAAAATTGAAAATGTATTTATGTTAAATATATTTAAATAGTAGAATATTAATAGAAAATTAACTGGACTTTTTCATTTTCTTTAAAAGAAGCTAGTAAACAAGCAGCGAGTAAACTAGCGGGATGCTAAAAAATTAATAAAAATATAACTGTACTTTTTCATTTTCATTAGAAGAAGTTAGTAAACTAGCAGCAAGTAAACAATCAGCGAGTGAACTAGCGTGATGGTAGAAAATTAATAAAATTATAACTGGACTTTTGCATTTTCAATAAAAGAAGCTAGTAAACTAGCAGCAAGTAAACAAGCAGCGAGTAAACTAGCGTGACGGTAGAAAATTAATAAAATTATAACTGTACTTTTCATTTTCATTAGAAGAAGCTAGTACACTAGCAGCAAGTAAACAAGCAGCGAGTAAACTAGCGTGATGGTAGAAAATTAATAAAATTATAACTGTACTTTTTCATTTTCATTAGAAGAAGCTAGTAAACTAGCAGCAGTAAACAAGCAGCGAGTGAACTAGCGTGATGGTAGAAAATTAATAAAAATATAACTGTACTTTTTTGTTTTCATTAAAGCTGCTAGTAAACTAGCAGCGAGTAATCAAGCAGCGAGTAAACTAGCGTGAAAGTGGAAAATTGAAATTTTTGTTTTTTAAAAATTTGTAAATTCTGGTTTTCAAAATAAAAATTGAAATGAATTTATGTTAAATATATTTAAATAGTAGAATATTAATAGAAAATTAACTGGACTTTTTCATTTTCTTTAAAAGAAGCTAGTAAACAAGCAGCGAGTAAACTAGCGTGACGGTAGAAAATTAATAAAATTATAACTGTACTTTTCATTTTCATTAGAAGAAGCTAGTAAACTAGCAGCAAGTAAACAAGCAGCGAGTGAACTAGCGTGATGGTGGAAAATTAATAAAATTATAAATGGACTTTGCATTTTCAATAAAAGAAGCTAGTTAACTAGCAGCGAGTAAACAAGCAGCGAGTAAACTAGCGTGACGGTAGAAAATTAATAAATTATAACTGTACTTTTCATTTTCATTAGAAGAAGCTAGTAAACTAGCAGCAAGTAAACAAGCAGCGAGTGAACTAGCGTGATGGTAGAAAATTAATAAAATTATAAATGGACTTTTGCATTTTCAATAACAGAAGCTAGTAAACTAGCAGCAAGTAAACAAGCAGCGAGTAAACTAGCGTGATGGTAGAAAATTAATAAAAATATAACTGTACTTTTTCGTTTTCATTAAAAGCTGCTAGTAAACCAGCAGCGAGTAAACAAGCAGCGAGTAAACTAGCGTGATGGTAGAAAATTAATAAAAATATAACTGTACTTTTTCATTTTCATTAAAAGCTGCTAGTAAACTAGCAGCGAGTAAACAAGCAGCGAGTAAACTAGCCGGATGGTAAAAAATTAATAAAAATATAACTGTACTTTTCATTTTCATTAGAGGAAGCTAGTAAACTAGCAGCAAGTAAATAAGCAGCGAGTGAACTAGCGTGATGGTAGAAAATTAATAAAATTATAACTGACTTTTGCATTTTCAATATAAGAAGCTAGTTAATAGCAGCGAGTAAAAAAGCTGCGAGTAAACTAGCAGCTAGTAAACTAGTGTGATGGTAGAAAATTAATAAAAATATAACTGTACTTTTTCAGTTTCTTTAAAAGAAGCTAGTAAACAAGTAGCGAGTAAACTAGTGTGATGGTAGAAAATTAATAAAAATATAACTGTTTTTTTTCAATTTCATTAAAAGAAGCTAGTAAACCAGCAGCGAGTAAACAAGCAGCGAGTAAACTAGCGTGATGGTTGAAAATTTATGAAATTATAACTGTACTTTTTCATTTTCATTAAAAGCAGCTAGTAAACTAGCAGCGAGTAAACTAGCGTGATGGATAGAAAATGTATAAAATATAACTGTACTTTTTCATTTTCATTAAAAGAAGCTAGTAAACTAGCAGCAAGTAAACAAGCAGCGAGTAAACAAGCATCGAGTAAACTAGCATCGAGTAAAGTAGCGTGATGGTAGAAAATTAATAAAAATATAACTGTACTTTTTCGTTTTCATTAAAAAAAGCTAGTAAATTAGCAGCGAGTAAACTAGCGTGATGGTAAAAAATTAATAAAAATATAACTGGATTTTTTTGTTTTCATTAGAAGAAGCTAGTAAACTAGCAGTGAGTAAACAAGCAGCGAGTAAACTAGCGTGAAAGTGGAAAATTAAAATTTTTTTTTTTTAAAAATTTGTAAATTCTGGTTTTCAAAATAAAAATTGAAAATGTATTTATGTTAAATATATTTAAATAGTAGAATATTAATAGAAAATTAACTGGACTTTTTCATTTTCTTTAAAAGAAGCTAGTAAACAAGCAGCGAGTAAACTAGCGGGATGCTAAAAATTAATAAAAATATAACTGTACTTTTTCATTTTCATTAGAAGAAGTTAGTAAACTAGCAGCAAGTAAACAATCAGCGAGTGAACTAGCGTGATGGTAGAAAATTAATAAAATTATAACTGGACTTTTGCATTTTCAATAAAAGAAGCTAGTAAACTAGCAGCAAGTAAACAAGCAGCGAGTAACTAGCGTGACGGTAGAAAATTAATAAATTATAACTGTACTTTTTCATTTTCATTAGAAGAAGCTAGTACACTAGCAGCAAGTAAACAAGCAGCGAGTAAACTAGCGTGATGGTAGAAAATTAATAAATTATAACTGTACTTTTTCATTTTCATTAGAAGAAGCTAGTAAACTAGCAGCAAGTAAACAAGCAGCGAGTGAACTAGCGTGATGGTAGAAAATTAATAAAAATATAACTGTACTTTTTGTTTCATTAAAAGCTGCTAGTAAACTAGCAGCGAGTAAACAAGCAGCGAGTAAACTAGCGTGAAAGTGGAAAATTGAAATTTTTGTTTTTTAAAAATTTGTAAATTCTGGTTTTCAAAATAAAAATTGAAAATGAATTTATGTTAAATATATTTAAATAGTAGAATATTAATAGAAAATTAACTGTACTTTTTCATTTTCATTAGAGGAAGCTAGTAAACTAGCAGCAAGTAAATAAGCAGCGAGTGAACTAGCGTGATGGTAGAAAATTAATAAAATTATAACTGGACTTTTGCATTTTCAATATAAGAAGCTAGTTAAATAGCAGCGAGTAAAAAAGCTGCGAGTAAACTAGCAGCTAGTAAACTAGTGTGATGGTAGAAAATTAATAAAAATATAACTGTACTTTTTCAGTTTCTTTAAAAGAAGCTAGTAACAAGTAGCGAGTAAACTAGTGTGATGGTAGAAAATTAATAAAAATATAACTGTTTTTTTTCAATTTCATTAAAAGAAGCTAGTAAACCAGCAGCGAGTAAACAAGCAGCGAGTAAACTAGCGTGATGGTAGAAAATTTATGAAATTATAACTGTACTTTTTCATTTCATTAAAAGCAGCTAGTAAACTAGCAGCGAGTAAACTAGCGTGATGGATAGAAAATGTATAAAAATATAACTGTACTTTTCATTTTCATTAAAAGAAGCTAGTAAACTAGCAGCAAGTAAACAAGCAGCGAGTAAACAAGCATCGAGTAAACTAGCATCGAGTAAAGTAGCGTGATGGTAGAAAATTAATAAAAATATAACTGTACTTTTTCGTTTTCATTAAAAAAAGCTAGTAAATTAGCAGCGAGTAAACTAGCGTGATGGTAAAAAATTAATAAAAATATAACTGGATTTTTTTGTTTTCATTAGAAGAAGCTAGTAAACTAGCAGTGAGTAAACAAGCAGCGAGTAAACTAGCGTGAAAGTGGAAAATTAAAATTTTTTTTTTTTTAAAATTTGTAAATTCTGGTTTTCAAAATAAAAATTGAAAATGTATTTATGTTAAATATATTTAAATAGTAGAATATTAATATAAAATTAACTGGACTTTTTCATTTTCTTTAAAAGAAGCTAGTAAACAAGCAGCGAGTAAACTAGCGGGATGCTAAAAAATTAATAAAAATATAACTGTACTTTTTCATTTTCATTAGAAGAAGTTAGTAAACTAGCAGCAAGTAAACAATCAGCGAGTGAACTAGCGTGATGGTAGAAAATTAATAAAATTATAACTGGACTTTTGCATTTTCAATAAAAGAAGCTAGTAAACTAGCAGCAAGTAAACAAGCAGCGAGTAAACTAGCGTGACGGTAGAAAATTAATAAAATTATAACTGTACTTTTTCATTTCATTAGAAGAAGCTAGTACACTAGCAGCAAGTAAACAAGCAGCGAGTAAACTAGCGTGATGGTAGAAAATTAATAAATTATAACTGTACTTTTTCATTTTCATTAGAAGAAGCTAGTAAACTAGCAGCAAGTAAACAAGCAGCGAGTGAACTAGCGTGATGGTAGAAAATTAATAAAAATATAACTGTACTTTTTTGTTTTCATTAAAAGCTGCTAGTAAACTAGCAGCGAGTAAACAAGCAGCGAGTAAACTAGCGTGAAAGTGGAAAATTGAAATTTTTGTTTTTTAAAAATTTGTAAATTCTGGTTTTCAAAATAAAAATTGAAAATGAATTTATGTTAAATATATTTAAATAGTAAATATTAATAGAAAATTAACTGGACTTTTTCATTTTCTTTAAAAGAAGCTAGTAAACAAGCAGCGAGTAAACTAGCGTGACGGTAGAAAATTAATAAAATTATAACTGTACTTTTTCACTTTCATTAGAAGAAGCTAGTAAACTAGCAGCAAGTAAACAAGCAGCGAGTGAACTAGCGTGATGGTAGAAAATTAATAAAATTATAAATGGACTTTTGCATTTTCAATAAAAGAAGCTAGTTAACTAGCAGCGAGTAAACAAGCAGCGAGTAAACTAGCGTGACGGTAGAAAATTAATAAAATTATAACTGTACTTTTTCATTTTCATTAGAAGAAGCTAGTAAACTAGCAGCAAGTAAACAAGCAGCGAGTGAACTAGCGTGATGGTAGAAAATTAATAAAATTATAAATGGACTTTTGCATTTTCAATAACAGAAGCTAGTAAACTAGCAGCAAGTAAACAAGCAGCGAGTAAACTAGCGTGATGGTAGAAAATTAATAAAAATATAACTGTACTTTTTCGTTTTCATTAAAAGCTGCTAGTAAACCAGCAGCGAGTAAACAAGCAGCGAGTAAACTAGCGTGATGGTAGTAAATTAATAAAAATATAACTGTACTTTTTCATTTTCATTAAAAGCTGCTAGTAAACTAGCAGCGAGTAAACAAGCAGCGAGTAAACTAGCCGGATGGTAAAAAATTAATAAAAATATAACTGTACTTTTTCATTTTCATTAGAGGAAGCTAGTAAACTAGCAGCAAGTAAATAAGCAGCGAGTGAACTAGCGTGATGGTAGAAAATTAATAAAATTATAACTGGACTTTTGCATTTTCAATATAAGAAGCTAGTTAAATAGCAGCGAGTAAAAAAGCTGCGAGTAAACTAGCAGCTAGTAAACTAGTGTGATGGTAGAAAATTAATAAAAATATAACTGTACTTTTTCAGTTTCTTTAAAAGAAGCTAGTAAACAAGTAGCGAGTAAACTAGTGTGATGGTAGAAAATTAATAAAAATATAACTGTTTTTTTTCAATTTCATTAAAAGAAGCTAGTAAACCAGCAGCGAGTAAACAAGCAGCGAGTAAACTAGCGTGATGGTAGAAAATTTATGAAATTATAACTGTACTTTTTCATTTTCATTAAAAGCAGCTAGTAAACTAGCAGCGAGTAAACTAGCGTGATGGATAGAAAATGTATAAAAATATAACTGTACTTTTTCATTTTCATTAAAAGAAGCTAGTAAACTAGCAGCAAGTAAACAAGCAGCGAGTAAACAAGCATCGAGTAAACTAGCATCGAGTAAAGTAGCGTGATGGTAGAAAATTAATAAAAATATAACTGTACTTTTTCGTTTTCATTAAAAAAAGCTAGTAAATTAGCAGCGAGTAAACTAGCGTGATGGTAAAAAATTAATAAAAATATAACTGGATTTTTTTGTTTTCATTAGAAGAAGCTAGTAAACTAGCAGTGAGTAAACAAGCAGCGAGTAAACTAGCGTGAAAGTGGAAAATTAAAATTTTTTTTTTTTAAAAATTTGTAAATTCTGGTTTTCAAAATAAAAATTGAAAATGTATTTATGTTAAATATATTTAAATAGTAGAATATTAATAGAAAATTAACTGGACTTTTTCATTTTCTTTAAAAGAAGCTAGTAAACAAGCAGCGAGTAAACTAGCGGGATGCTAAAAAATTAATAAAAATATAACTGTACTTTTTCATTTTCATTAGAAGAAGTTAGTAAACTAGCAGCAAGTAAACAATCAGCGAGTGAACTAGCGTGATGGTAGAAAATTAATAAAATTATAACTGGACTTTTGCATTTTCAATAAAAGAAGCTAGTAAACTAGCAGCAAGTAAACAAGCAGCGAGTAAACTAGCGTGACGGTAGAAAATTAATAAAATTATAACTGTACTTTTTCATTTTCATTAGAAGAAGCTAGTACACTAGCAGCAAGTAAACAAGCAGCGAGTAAACTAGCGTGATGGTAGAAAATTAATAAAATTATAACTGTACTTTTTCATTTTCATTAGAAGAAGCTAGTAAACTAGCAGCAAGTAAACAAGCAGCGAGTGAACTAGCGTGATGGTAGAAAATTAATAAAAATATAACTGTACTTTTTGTTTTCATTAAAAGCTGCTAGTAAACTAGCAGCGAGTAAACAAGCAGCGAGTAAACTAGCGTGAAAGTGGAAAATTGAAATTTTTGTTTTTTAAAAATTTGTAAATTCTGGTTTTCAAAATAAAAATTGAAAATGAATTTATGTTAAATATATTTAAATAGTAGAATATTAATAGAAAATTAACTGGACTTTTTCATTTTCTTTAAAAGAAGCTAGTAAACAAGCAGCGAGTAAACTAGCGTGACGGTAGAAAATTAATAAAATTATAACTGTACTTTTTCATTTTCATTAGAAGAAGCTAGTAAACTAGCAGCAAGTAAACAAGCAGCGAGTGAACTAGCGTGATGGTAGAAAATTAATAAAATTATAAATGGACTTTTGCATTTTCAATAAAAGAAGCTAGTTAACTAGCAGCGAGTAAACAAGCAGCGAGTAAACTAGCGTGACGGTAGAAAATTAATAAAATTATAACTGTACTTTTTCATTTTCATTAGAAGAAGCTAGTAAACTAGCAGCAAGTAAACAAGCAGCGAGTGAACTAGCGTGATGGTAGAAAATTAATAAAATTATAAATGGACTTTTGCATTTTCAATAACAGAAGCTAGTAAACTAGCAGCAAGTAAACAGCAGCGAGTAAACTAGCGTGATGGTAGAAAATTAATAAAAATATAACTGTACTTTTTCGTTTTCATTAAAAGCTGCTAGTAAACCAGCCAGCGAGTAAACAAGCAGCGAGTAAACTAGCGTGATGGTAGAAAATTAATAAAAATATAACTGTACTTTTTCATTTTCATTAAAAGCTGCTAGTAAACTAGCAGCGAGTAAACAAGCAGCGAGTAAACTAGCCGGATGGTAAAAAATTAATAAAAATATAACTGTACTTTTTCATTTTCATTAGAGGAAGCTAGTAAACTAGCAGCAAGTAAATAAGCAGCGAGTGAACTAGCGTGATGGTAGAAAATTAATAAAATTATAACTGGACTTTTGCATTTTCAATATAAGAAGCTAGTTAAATAGCAGCGAGTAAAAAAGCTGCGAGTAAACTAGCAGCTAGTAAACTAGTGTGATGGTAGAAAATTAATAAAAATATAACTGTACTTTTTCAGTTTCTTTAAAAGAAGCTAGTAAACAAGTAGCGAGTAAACTAGTGTGATGGTAGAAAATTAATAAAAATATAACTGTTTTTTTTCAATTTCATTAAAAGAAGCTAGTAAACCAGCAGCGAGTAAACAAGCAGCGAGTAAACTAGCGTGATGGTAGAAAATTTATGAAATTATAACTGTACTTTTTCATTTTCATTAAAAGCAGCTAGTAAACTAGCAGCGAGTAAACTAGCGTGATGGATAGAAAATGTATAAAAATATAACTGTACTTTTTCATTTTCATTAAAAGAAGCTAGTAAACTAGCAGCAAGTAAACAAGCAGCGAGTAAACAAGCATCGAGTAAACTAGCATCGAGTAAAGTAGCGTGATGGTAGAAAATTAATAAAAATATAACTGTACTTTTTCGTTTTCATTAAAAAAAGCTAGTAAATTAGCAGCGAGTAAACTAGCGTGATGGTAAAAAATTAATAAAAATATAACTGGATTTTTTTGTTTTCATTAGAAGAAGCTAGTAAACTAGCAGTGAGTAAACAAGCAGCGAGTAAACTAGCGTGAAAGTGGAAAATTAAAATTTTTTTTTTTTAAAATTTGTAAATTCTGGTTTTCAAAATAAAAATTGAAAATGTATTTATGTTAAATATATTTAAATAGTAGAATATTAATAGAAAATTAACTGGACTTTTTCATTTTCTTTAAAAGAAGCTAGTAAACAAGCAGCGAGTAAACTAGCGGGATGCTAAAAAATTAATAAAAATATAACTGTACTTTTTCATTTTCATTAGAAGAAGTTAGTAAACTAGCAGCAAGTAAACAATCAGCGAGTGAACTAGCGTGATGGTAGAAAATTAATAAAATTATAACTGGACTTTTGCATTTTCAATAAAAGAAGCTAGTAAACTAGCAGCAAGTAAACAAGCAGCGAGTAAACTAGCGTGACGGTAGAAAATTAATAAAATTATAACTGTACTTTTTCATTTTCATTAGAAGAAGCTAGTACACTAGCAGCAAGTAAACAAGCAGCGAGTAAACTAGCGTGATGGTAGAAAATTAATAAAATTATAACTGTACTTTTTCATTTTCATTAGAAGAAGCTAGTAAACTAGCAGCAAGTAAACAAGCAGCGAGTGAACTAGCGTGATGGTAGAAAATTAATAAAAATATAACTGTACTTTTTTGTTTTCATTAAAAGCTGCTAGTAAACTAGCAGCGAGTAAACAAGCAGCGAGTAAACTAGCGTGAAAGTGGAAAATTGAAATTTTTGTTTTTTAAAAATTTGTAAATTCTGGTTTTCAAATAAAAATTGAAAATGAATTTATGTTAAATATATTTAAATAGTAGAATATTAATAGAAAATTAACTGGACTTTTTCATTTTCTTTAAAAGAAGCTAGTAAACAAGCAGCGAGTAAACTAGCGTGACGGTAGAAAATTAATAAAATTATAACTGTACTTTTTCATTTTCATTAGAAGAAGCTAGTAAACTAGCAGCAAGTAAACAAGCAGCGAGTGAACTAGCGTGATGGTAGAAAATTAATAAAATTATAAATGGACTTTTGCATTTTCAATAAAAGAAGCTAGTTAACTAGCAGCGAGTAAACAAGCAGCGAGTAAACTAGCGTGACGGTAGAAAATTAATAAAATTATAACTGTACTTTTTCATTTTCATTAGAAGAAGCTAGTAAACTAGCAGCAAGTAAACAAGCAGCGAGTGAACTAGCGTGATGGTAGAAAATTAATAAAATTATAAATGGACTTTTGCATTTTCAATAACAGAAGCTAGTAAACTAGCAGCAAGTAAACAAGCAGCGAGTAAACTAGCGTGATGGTAGAAAATTAATAAAAATATAACTGTACTTTTTCGTTTTCATTAAAAGCTGCTAGTAAACCAGCAGCGAGTAAACAAGCAGCGAGTAAACTAGCGTGATGGTAGAAAATTAATAAAAATATAACTGTACTTTTTCATTTTCATTAAAAGCTGCTAGTAAACTAGCAGCGAGTAAACAAGCAGCGAGTAAACTAGCCGGATGGTAAAAAATTAATAAAAATATAACTGTACTTTTTCATTTTCATTAGAGGAAGCTAGTAAACTAGCAGCAAGTAAATAAGCAGCGAGTGAACTAGCGTGATGGTAGAAAATTAATAAAATTATAACTGGACTTTTGCATTTTCAATATAAGAAGCTAGTTAAATAGCAGCGAGTAAAAAAGCTGCGAGTAAACTAGCAGCTAGTAAACTAGTGTGATGGTAGAAAATTAATAAAAATATAACTGTACTTTTTCAGTTTCTTTAAAAGAAGCTAGTAAACAAGTAGCGAGTAAACTAGTGTGATGGTAGAAAATTAATAAAAATATAACTGTTTTTTTTCAATTTCATTAAAAGAAGCTAGTAAACCAGCAGCGAGTAAACAAGCAGCGAGTAAACTAGCGTGATGGTAGAAAATTTATGAAATTATAACTGTACTTTTTCATTTTCATTAAAAGCAGCTAGTAAACTAGCAGCGAGTAAACTAGCGTGATGGATAGAAAATGTATAAAAATATAACTGTACTTTTTCATTTTCATTAAAAGAAGCTAGTAAACTAGCAGCAAGTAAACAAGCAGCGAGTAAACAAGCATCGAGTAAACTAGCATCGAGTAAGTAGCGTGATGGTAGAAAATTAATAAAAATATAACTGTACTTTTTCGTTTTCATTAAAAAAAGCTAGTAAATTAGCAGCGAGTAAACTAGCGTGATGGTAAAAATTAATAAAAATATAACTGGATTTTTTTGTTTTCATTAGAAGAAGCTAGTAAACTAGCAGTGAGTAAACAAGCAGCGAGTAAACTAGCGTGAAAGTGGAAAATTAAAATTTTTTTTTTTTAAAATTTGTAAATTCTGGTTTTCAAAATAAAAATTGAAAATGTATTTATGTTAAATATATTTAAATAGTAGAATATTAATAGAAAATTAACTGGACTTTTTCATTTTCTTTAAAAGAAGCTAGTAAACAAGCAGCGAGTAAACTAGCGGGATGCTAAAAAATTAATAAAAATATAACTGTACTTTTTCATTTTCATTAGAAGAAGTTAGTAAACTAGCAGCAAGTAAACAATCAGCGAGTGAACTAGCGTGATGGTAGAAAATTAATAAAATTATAACTGGACTTTTGCATTTTCAATAAAAGAAGCTAGTAAACTAGCAGCAAGTAAACAAGCAGCGAGTAAACTAGCGTGACGGTAGAAAATTAATAAAATTATAACTGTACTTTTTCATTTTCATTAGAAGAAGCTAGTACACTAGCAGCAAGTAAACAAGCAGCGAGTAAACTAGCGTGATGGTAGAAAATTAATAAAATTATAACTGTACTTTTTCATTTTCATTAGAAGAAGCTAGTAAACTAGCAGCAAGTAAACAAGCAGCGAGTGAACTAGCGTGATGGTAGAAAATTAATAAAAATATAACTGTACTTTTTTGTTTTCATTAAAAGCTGCTAGTAAACTAGCAGCGAGTAAACAAGCAGCGAGTAAACTAGCGTGAAAGTGGAAAATTGAATTTTTGTTTTTTAAAAATTTGTAAATTCTGGTTTTCAAAATAAAAATTGAAAATGAATTTATGTTAAATATATTTAAATAGTAGAATATTAATAGAAAATTAACTGGACTTTTTCATTTTCTTTAAAAGAAGCTAGTAAACAAGCAGCGAGTAAACTAGCGGGATGGTAAAAAATTAATAAAAATATAACTGTACTTTTTCATTTTTATTAGAAGAAGTTAGTAAACTAGCAGGAAGTAAACAAGCAGCGAGTGAACTAGCGTGATGGTAGAAAATTAATAAAATTATAACTGGACTTTTGCATTTTCAATATATGAAGCTAGTTAAATAGCAGCGAGTAAAAAAGCAGCGAGTAAACTAGTGTGATGGTAGAAAATTAATAAAAATATAACTGTACTTTTTCAGTTTCTTTAAAAGAAGCTAGTAAACAAGTAGCGAGTAAACTAGTGTGATGGTAGAAAATTAATAAAAATATAACTGTACTTTTTCATTTTCATTAAAAGAAGCTACTAAACTAGCAGCGAGTAAACAAGCAGCGAGTAAACTAGCGTGATGGTAGAAAATTTATGAAATTATAACTGTACTTTTTCATTTTCATTAAAATCAGCTAGTAAACTAGCAGCGAGTAAACTAGCGTGATGGTATAGAAATGTATAAAAATTATAACCTTGTACTTTTTTCATTTTCATTAAAAGAAGCTAGTAACTAGCAGCAGAAACAAGCAGCGAGTAAACAAGCAGCGAGTAAACTAGCGTGATGAATTGAAAATTAAAATTTTTGTTTTCAAAAATTTGTAAATCTGGTTTTCAAAATAAATTTAAAAATTAATTAATGTTAAATATTTTTTTAATCGTCGAATTTTACTAGAAATATAACTGACTTTTTGGTATTATTAGGAGCAGCTAGTAAACAAGCATCGAGTGTAAACTAGCATCGAGGTAAACTGAGTCAGGGTGATGGTAGAAAATTAATAAAATATAACGTGTACTTTTTGCTGTTTGGTCAGTGAAAAGAGCTAGTAAATTAGCAGCGAGTAAACTAGCGTGATGGTAAAAAATTAATAAAAATATAACTGGATTTTTTCGTTTTCAATAGAAGAAGCCAGTATACTAGCAGCGAGTATACAAGCAGCGAGTAAACTAGCGTGATGGTAGAAAATTAATAAAATATAACTGTACTTTTTCATTTCATTAAAAGCTGCTAGTAAACTAGCACGCGAAGTAAACAAGCAGCGAGTAAACTAGCGTGAAAGTGGAAAATTAAAATTTTTGTTTTTTAAAATTTGTAATTCTGGTTTTCAAAATAAAAAGTTGAAACTGAATTTATGTTAAATATATTTAAATAGTAGAATATTAATAGAAAATTAACTGGACTCTTTCATTTTCTTTAAAAGAAGCTAGTAAACAAGCAGCGAGTAAACTAGCGTGACGGTAGAAAATTAATAAAATTATAACTGTACTTTTTCATTTTCATTAGAAGAAGCTAGTACACTAGCAGCAAGTAAACAAGCAGCGAGTAAACTAGCGTGATGGTAGAAAATTAATAAAATTATAACTGTACTTTTTCATTTTCATTAGAAGAAGCTAGTAAACTAGCAGCAAGTAAACAAGCAGCGAGTGAACTAGCGTGATGGTAGAAAATTAATAAAAATATAACTGTACTTTTTTGTTTTCATTAAAAGCTGCTAGTAAACCAGCAGCGAGTAAACAAGCAGCGAGTAAACTAGCGTGATGGTAGAAAATTAATAAAAATATAACTGTACTTTTTCATTTTCATTAAAAGCTGCTAGTAAACTAGCAGCGAGTAAACAAGCAGCGAGTAAACTAGCCGGATGGTAAAAAATTAATAAAAATATAACTGTACTTTTTCATTTTCATTAGAGGAAGCTAGTAAACTAGCAGCAAGTAAATAAGCAGCGAGTGAACTAGCGTGATGGTAGAAAATTAATAAAATTATAACTGGACTTTTGCATTTTCAATATAAGAAGCTAGTTAAATAGCAGCGAGTAAAAAAGCTGCGAGTAAACTAGCAGCTAGTAAACTAGTGTGATGGTAGAAAATAAATAAAAATATAACTGTACTTTTTCAGTTTCTTTAAAAGAAGCTAGTAAACAAGTAGCGAGTAAACTAGTGTGATGGTAGAAAATTAATAAAAATATAACTGTTTTTTTCAATTTCATTAAAGAAGCTAGTAAACCAGCAGCGAGTAAACAAGCAGCGAGTAAACTAGCGTGATGGTAGAAAATTTATGAAATTATAACTGTACTTTTTCATTTTCATTAAAAGCAGCTAGTAAACTAGCAGCGAGTAAACTAGCGTGATGGATAGAAAATGTATAAAAATATAACTGTACTTTTCATTTTCATTAAAGAAGCTAGTAAACTAGCAGCAAGTAAACAAGCAGCGAGTAAACAAGCATCGAGTAAACTAGCATCGAGTAAAGTAGCGTGATGGTAGAAAATTAATAAAAATATAACTGTACTTTTTCGTTTTCATTAAAAAAGCTAGTAAATTAGCAGCGAGTAAACTAGCGTGATGGTAAAAAAATTAATAAAAATATAACTGGATTTTTTTGTTTTCATTAGAAGAAGCTAGTAAACTAGCAGTGAGTAAACAAGCAGCGAGTAAACTAGCGTGAAAGTGGAAAATTAAAATTTTTTTTTTTTAAAAATTTGTAAATTCTGGTTTTCAAAATAAAAATTGAAAATGTATTTATGTTAAATATATTTAAATAGTAGAATATTAATAGAAAATTAACTGGACTTTTTCATTTTCTTTAAAGAAGCTAGTAAACAAGCAGCGAGTAAACTAGCGGGATGCTAAAAAATTAATAAAAATATAACTGTACTTTTTCATTTTCATTAGAAGAAGTTAGTAAACTAGCAGCAAGTAAACAATCAGCGAGTGAACTAGCGTGATGGTAGAAAATTAATAAAATTATAACCTGGACTTTTGCATTTTCAATAAAAGAAGCTAGTAAACTAGCAGCAAGTAAACAAGCAGCGAGTAAACTAGCGTGACGGTAGAAAATTAATAAAATTATAACTGTACTTTTTCATTTTCATTAGAAGAAGCTAGTACACTAGCAGCAAGTAAACAAGCAGCGAGTAAACTAGCGTGATGGTAGAAAATTAATAAAATTATAACTGTACTTTTCATTTTCATTAGAAGAAGCTAGTAAACTAGCAGCAAGTAAACAAGCAGCGAGTGAACTAGCGTGATGGTAGAAAATTAATAAAAATATAACTGTACTTTTTTGTTTTCATTAAAAGCTGCTAGTAAACTAGCAGCGAGTAAACAAGCAGCGAGGTAAACTAGCGTGAAAGTGGAAAATTGAAATTTTTGTTTTTTAAAAATTTGTAAATTCTGGTTTTCAAAATAAAAATTGAAAATGAATTTATGTTAAATATATTTAAATAGTAGAATATTAATAGAAAATTAACTGGACTTTTTCATTTTCTTTAAAAGAAGCTAGTAAACAAGCAGCGAGTAAACTAGCGGGATGGTAAAAAATTAATAAAATATAACTGTACTTTTTCATTTTTATTAGAAGAAGTTAGTAAACTAGCAGGAAGTAAACAAGCAGCGAGTGGAACTAGCGTGATGGTAGAAAATTAATAAAATTATAACTGGACTTTTGCATTTTCAATTATGAAGCTAGTTAAATAGCAGCGAGTAAAAAAGCAGCGAGTAAACTAGTGTGATGGTAGAAAATTAATAAAAATATAACTGTACTTTTTCAGTTTCTTTAAAAGAAGCTAGTAAACAAGTAGCGAGTAAACTAGTGTGATGGTAGAAAATTAATAAAAATATAACTGTACTTTTTCATTTTCATTAAAAGAAGCTACTAAACTAGCAGCGAGTAAACAAGCAGCGAGTAAACTAGCGTGATGGTAGAAAATTTATGAAAATAACTGTACTTTTTCATTTTCATTAAAATCAGCTAGTAAACTAGCAGCGAGTAAACTAGCGTGATGGATAGAAAATGTATAAAAATATAACTGTACTTTTTCATTTTCATTAAAAGAAGCTAGTAAACTAGCAGCAAGTAAACAAGCAGCGAGTAAACAAGCAGCGAGTAAACTAGCGTGATGATGGAAAATTAAAATTTTTGTTTTTCAAAAATTTGTAAATTCTGGTTTTCAAATAAAATTTAAAAATTAATTAATGTTAAAATATTTTTAATAGTAGAATATTAATAGAAATATAACTGGACTTTTTGGTTATTATTAGGAGAAGCTAGTAAACAAGCATCGAGTAAACTAGCATCGAGTAAACTAGCGTGATGGTAGAAAATTAATAAAAATATAACTGTACTTTTTCGTTTTCATTAAAAGAAGCTAGTAAATTAGCAGCGAGTAAACTAGCGTGATGGTAAAAAATTAATAAAAATATAACTGGATTTTTCGTTTTCATTAGAAGAAGCCAGTATACTAGCAGCGAGTATACAAGCAGCGAGTAAACTAGCGTGATGGTAGAAAATTAATAAAAATATAACTGTACTTTTTCATTTTCATTAAAAGCTGCTAGTAAACTAGCAGCGAGTAAACAAGCAGCGAGTAAACTAGCGTGAAAGTGGAAAATTAAAATTTTTGTTTTTTAAAAATTTGTAAATTCTGGTTTTCAAAATAAAAATTGAAAATGAATTTATGTTAAATATATTTAAATAGTAGAATATTAATAGAAAATTAACTGGACTCTTTCATTTTCTTTAAAAGAAGCTAGTAAACAAGCAGCGAGTAAACTAGCGTGACGGTAGAAAATTAATAAAATTATAACTGTACTTTTTCATTTTCATTAGAAGAAGCTAGTACACTAGCAGCAAGTAAACAAGCAGCGAGTAAACTAGCGTGATGGTAGAAAATTAATAAAATTATAACTGTACTTTTTCATTTTCATTAAGAAGCTAGTAAACTAGCAGCAAGTAAACAAGCAGCGAGTGAACTAGCGTGATGGTAGAAAATTAATAAAATATAACTGTACTTTTTGTTTTCATTAAAAGCTGCTAGTAAACCAGCAGCGAGTAAACAAGCAGCGAGTAAACTAGCGTGATGGTAGAAAATTAATAAAAATATAACTGTACTTTTTCTTTCATTAAAAGCTGCTAGTAAACTAGCAGCGAGTAAACAAGCAGCGAGTAAACTAGCCGGATGGTAAAAATTAATAAAAATATAACTGTACTTTTTCATTTTCATTAGAGGAAGCTAGTAAACTAGCAGCAAGTAAATAAGCAGCGAGTGAACTAGCGTGATGGTAGAAAATTAATAAAATTATAACTGACTTTTGCATTTTCAATATAAGAAGCTAGTAAATAGCAGCGAGTAAAAAGCTGCGTAAAATAGCAGCTAGTAAACTAGTGTGATGGTAGAAAATAATAAAATATAACTGTACTTTTCATTTTTAAAAGAAGCTAGTAAACAAGTAGCGAGTAAACTAGTGTGATGTAGATAAAATATAACTGTTTTTCATTTCATTAAAAGAAGCTAGTAAACAGCAGGAGTAAAAGCAGCGAGTAAACTAGCGTGATGGTAGAAAATTATAAAATATAACTGACTTTTCATTTTCATAAAGCAGCTAGTAAACAAGCAGCGAGTAAAACTAGCGTGATGGTAGAAAATTAATAAAAATATAACTGTACTTTTTCGTTTTCATTAAAAG
>WOFM01002373.1:0-14973 GCA_011428145.1 Ericerus pela
AAGGACTTCTTACATACAAGGACTGCCTATGACTAAGGACTGCCTACATACTAAGGACTGCTCACATACTAAGGACGCTTACATTCTAAGGACTGCTTAAGTACTAAGGACTGCCTACGTACTAAGGACTGCCTACGTACTAAGGACTGCCAATGTACTAAGACTGCTTACGTATAAAGGACTGCCTACGTACTAAGAACTGTTTACATACTAAGGACTGCTTTTGTACTAAGGACTGACTATGTACTAAGAACTGCCTACATACTAAGGACTGCTGACATACTAAGGACGGCTTACGTATTAAGGACTGCCTATGAACTAAGGACTGATTATGTACTAAGGACTGCTTATGTACTAGGACTGCCTACATACTAAGGACTGCCTATGTACTAAAGTCTGCTTATGTACTAAGGACTTCTGACATACTAGGACTGCCTACATCTAGGGATGCTTATGTACTAAGAACTGCTTATGTACTAGAGTACTGCTTACATACTAAGGACTGCCTACGTACTAAGGACTGCCTACGTACCAAGGACTGCTTAAGTACTAATGACTGCTTATGTACTAATGATCGCTATGTATTAAAGACTGCTTATGTACTAAGGACTGCTTATGTTACTAAGTACTGCTTACGTACTAAGAACTGCTTAAGTACTAGGACTGCTTATGTACTAAGGACTGCTCACATAATAAGGAGTGCCTACAAACTAAGGACTTCTTACATACTAAGGACTGCCTACATACTAGGGACTGCTGCACATACTAAGGACTGCTTACATTCTAAGGACTGCTTAAGTACTAAGGACTGCCTACGTACTAAGACTGCCTACGTACTAAGGACTGCCTACGTACTAAGGACTGCCTACGTACTAAGTACTGCCAATGTTCTGAAGGACTGCTTACGTAGAAAGGACTGCCTACATACTAAGGACTGTTTACGTACTAAGGCTGCTTTTGTACTAAGGACTTACTGTACTAAGAACTACTGCCCACGTACTAAGGACGCTCCTAATTAACTAAGTGCCTACAACTAAGGACTGTTTACGTACTAAGGACTGCTTACGTACTAAGGACTGCCTACGTACTAAGGACTGCCTACGTACTAAAGACTGCCCTAACTAGTACTGAAGGACTGCCTACGTACTAAAGCCTGCCTACATACTAAGGACTGCTTGAGTACTAAGGACTGCCAATGTTACTAAGGAATGCTGATGTTAAGGACTGTGGACATACTTAGGACTGCCTACATACTAAGGACTGCTTACGTACTAAGGACTGCCTACATACTAAGGACTGCTGACATACTAAGGACTGCTTACATATTAAGGACTGCCTATGTACTAAGGAGTGATTATGTACTAAGGACTGCTTACGTACTAAGGACTGCCTACATACTAAGGACTGCCTATGTACTAAAGTCTGCTATGTACTAAGGACTTCTGACATACTAAGGACTGCCTACATACTAAGGACTGCTTATGGTACTAAGAACTGCTTATGTACTAAGGACGGCTTACATACTAAGGACTGCCTACAAACTAAAAACTTCCTACATACTAAGAACTGCTTACGTACTAAGGACTGCTGACATAAGCGCTTATATACTAAGGACTGCTACGTACTAAGGATTGCCTACAGACCAAGGACTGCTGACATACTAAGGGCTGCCTACGTACCAAGGACTGCCAACATACTAAGGACTGCCTACATACCAAGACTGCCTATGTACTAAAGACTGCTTACGTACTAAGGAGTGCCTATGTACTAAGGACTGCTTAGGTACTAAGGACTGCCTATGTACTAAGGACTGCTTAAGTACTAAGGACTGCCAAAGTACTAATGACTGCTTTTGTACTGAGGACTGCCGCCACTAAGGACTGCTTACTTACTAAGGACTGCCTACAAACTAAGGACTGCTTATGTACTAAGGACTGCTGACATACTAAGGAATGCTTACGTACTAAGAACTGCTTATGTACTAAAGGCTGCTGATATACTAAGGACTGTTTACGTACTAAGACTGCCTATGTTCTAAGGACTGCTTATGTACTAAGGACTGCTTATGTACTAAGGACTGCCTACGTACTAAGGACTGCCTACGTACCAAGTGCTTAAGTACTAATGACTGCTTATGTACTAATGACTGCTTATGTATTAAAGACTGCTTATGTACTAAGGACTGCTTATGTACTAAGTACTGCTTACGTACTAAGGACTGCTTAAGTACTAAGGACTGCTTATGTACTAAGGACTGCTCACATGATAAGGAGTGCCTACAAACTAAGGACTTCTTACATACTAAGACTGCCTATGTACTAAGGACTGCCTACATACTAAGGACTGCTCACATACTAAGGACTGCTTACATTCTGAGGACTGCTTAAGTACTAAGGACTGCCTACGTACTAATACTGCCTACATACTAAGGACTGCCAATGTACTAAGGACTGCTTACGTATAAAGGACTGCCTACGTACTAAGGACTGTTTACGTACTAAGGACTGCTTTTGTACTAAGGACTGACTATGTACTAAGAACTGCCCAACTAAGGACTCCTAATTAACTAAGGACTGCCTACATACTAAGGACTCTTTACGTACTAAGGACTGCTACGTACTAAGGACTGCCTATGTACTAAGGACTGCCTACGTACTAAAGACTGCCTCTGTACTAAGTACTGCCTACGTAAAAGCCTGCCTACATACTAAGGACTGCTTAAGTACTAAGGAATGCTAAAGTACTAAGGAATGCTGATGTTCTAAGGACTGTGGACATACTTAGGACTACCTACGTACTAAGAACTGCTTATGTACTAAGGACTGCTGACATACTAAGGGCTGCTTATATACTAAGGACTGCTTACGTATTAAGGACTGCCTATGTACTAAGGACTGATTATGTACTAAGGACTGCTTATGTACTAAGGACTGCCTACATACTAAGGACTACCTATGTACTAAAGTCTGCTTATGTACTAAGGACTTCTGACATACTAAGGAATGCCTATATACTAAGAACTGCTTATGTACTAAGAACTGCTTATGTACTTAGCACTGCTTACATACTAAGGACTGCCTACGTACTAAGGACTGCCTACATACTAAGGACTGCCTACGTACCAAGGACTGCTTAAGTACTAATGACTGCTTATGTACTAATGATCGCTTATGTATTAAAGACTGCTTATGTTACTAAGGACTGCTTATGTACTAAGTACTACTTACGTACTAAGGACTGGCTTAAGTACTAAGGACTGCTTATGTACTAAGGACTGCTTGCTCACATAATAAGGAGTGCCTACAAACTAAGGACTTCTTACAGTACTAAGGACTGCCTATGTACTAAGGACTGCCTACATACTAAAGACTGCTCACGTACTAAGGACTGCCTACGTAATAAGGACTGCTTATGTACTAAGGACTGCCTACGTAATAGGAGGACTGTATGTACTAAGGACTGCCTACGTAATAAGGACTGCTTATGTACTAAGGACTGCTGACATAGTAAGGACTGCTTACATACTAGGACTGCCTACAAACTAAAAACTTCCTACATAAGAAACTGCTTATGTACTAAGGACTGCTGACATACTAAGGGCTGCTTATATACTAAGGACTGCTTACGTACTAAGGATTGCCTACAGACAAGGACTGCTGACATACTAAGGGCTGCCTATGTACCAAGGACTGCCAACATACTAAGGACTGCCTACATACCAAGGACTGCCTATGTACTAAAGACTGCTTACGTACTAAGGAGTGCTTACATACTAAAAACTGCCTACGTACTAAGGACTGCTTATGTACTAAGGACTGCTGACATAGTAAGGACGGCTACATACTAAGGACTGCCTACAAACTAAAAACTTCCTACATACTAAGAACTGCTTATGTACTAGGACTGCTGACATACTAAGGGCTGCTTATATACTAGGACTGCTTACGTACTAAGGATTGCCTACAGACCAAGGACTGCTGACATACTAAGGGCTGCCTATGTACCAAGGACTGCCAACATACTAAGGACTGCCTACATACCAAGGACTGCCTATGTACTAAAGACTGCTTACGTCTAAGGAGTGCCTATGTACTAAGCACTGCTTAGGTACTAAGGACTGCTATGTACTAAGGACTGCTTAAGTACTAAGGACTGCCAAAGTACTAATGACTGCTTTTGTACTAAGGACTGCCGACATACTAAGACTGCTTACTTACTAAGGACTGCCTACATACTGACTGCCTACATACTAAGGACTGCTTATGAACTAAGGACTGCTGACATACTAAGGAATGCTTACGTAATAAGAACGCTTATGTACTAAGGACTGCTTATGTACTAAGTACTGCTTATGTACTAAGGACTGCTTAAGTACTAAGGACTGCCTTCGTACTAAGGACTGTTTACGTACTAAGGACTGCTTTTGTACTAAGAACTGCTTATGTACTAAGACTGCTGTATACTAAGGACTGTTTACGTACTAAGAGCTGCCTATGTTCTAAGGACTGCTTATGGTACTAAGGACTGGCTTACTTACTAAGGACTGCCTACATATGACTGCCTACATACTAAGGACTGCTTATGTACTAAGTACTGCTTATGTACTAAGGACTGCTTAAGTACTAAGGACTGCTATGTACTAAGGACTGCTCACATAAAAGGAGTGCCTACAGACTAAGGACTTCTACATACGAAGGACTGCCTACGTACTAAGGACTGCCATGTACTAAGGACTGCTTACGTATAAAGGACTGCCTACGTACTAAGGACTGTTACGTACTAAGGACTGCTTTTGTACTAAGGACTGACGATGTACTAAGAACTGCCTACGTACTAAGGACTCCTAATTAACTAAGGACTGATACATACTAAGGACTGTGCTTAAGTATAAGGACTGCTAAAGTACTAAGGAATGCTGATGTTCTAAGGACTGTGGACATACTTAGGACTAACCTACGTACTAAGGACTGCTTACGTACTAAGGACGGCCAACATACTAAGGACTGCTTATGTACTAAGGACTGCTGACATAGTAAGGACTGCTTACATACTAAGGACTGCCTACAAACTAAAAACTTCCTACATACTAAGAACTGCTTATGTACTAAGGACTGCTGACATACTAAGGGCTGCTTATATACTAAGGACTGACGTATTAAGGACTGCCTATGTACTAAGGACTGATTATGTACTAAGGACTGCTTATGTACTAAGGACTGCCTACATACTAAGGACTACCATATGTACTAAAGTCTGCTTATGTACTAAGGACTTCTGACATACTAAGGACTGCCTATATACTAAGGACTGCTTATGTACTAAGAACTGCTTATGTCTTAGGACTGCTTACATACTAAGGACTGCCTACGTACTAAGGACTGCCTACATACTAAGGACTGCCTACGTACCAAGGACTGCTTAAGTACTAATGACTGCTTATGTACTAATGATCGCTTTTGTATTAAAGACTGCTTATGTACTAAGGACTGCTTATGTACTAAGTACTACTTACGTACTAAGGACTGCTTAAGTACTAAGGACTGCTAATGTACTAAGGACTGCTCACATAATAAGGAGTGCTACAACTAAGGACTTCTTACATACTAAGGACTGCCTATGTACTAAGGACTGCCTACATACTAAGACTGCTCACATACTAAGGACTGCCTACGAACTAAGGACTGCCAATGTACGAAGGACTGCTTCGTATAAAGGACTGCCTACGTACTAAGGACTGTTTACGTACTAAGGACTGCTTTTGTACTAAGGACTGACTATGTACTAAGAACTGCCTACATACTAAGGACTGCTGACATACTAAGGACTGCTTACGTATTAAGGACTGCCTTGAACTAAGGACTGATTATTACTAAGGACTGCTTATGTACTAAGGACTGCCTACATACTAAGGACTGCCTATGTACTAAAGTCTGCTTATGTACTAAGGACTTCTGACATACTAAGGACTGCCTACATACTAAGGACTGCTTATGTACTAAAAATGCTTATGTACTAAGGACTGCTTACATTCTAAGGACTGCCTACGTACTAAGGACTGCCTACGTACTAAGGACTGCCTACGTACCAAGGACTGCTTAAGTACTAATGACTGCTTATGTACTAATGATCGCTTAGTATTAAAGACTGCTTATGTACTAAGGACTGCTTATGTACTAAGTACTGCTTACGTACTAAGGACTGCTTAAGTACTAAGGACTGCTTATGTACTAAGGACTGCTCACATAATAAGGAGTGCCTACAAACTAAGGACTTCTTACATCTAAGGACTGCCTACATACTAAGGACTGCTCACATACTAAGGACGCTTACATTCTAAGGACTGCTTAAGTACTAAGGACTGCCTACGTACTAAGGACTGCCTACGTACTAAGGACTGCCTACGTACTAAGACTGTCAATGTACTAAGGACTGCTTACGTATAAAGGACTGCCTACGTACTAAGGACTGTTTACATACTAAGGACTGCTTTTGTACTAAGGACTTACTATGTACTAAGAACTGCCTACGTACTAAGGACTCCAATTAACTAAGGACTGCCTACATACAAGGACTGTTTACGTACTAAGGACTGCTTACGTACTAAGGACTGCCTACGTACTAAGGACTGCCTACGTACTAAGACTGCCTCTGTACTAAGGACTGCCTACGTACTAAAGCCTGCCTACATACTAAGGACTGCTTGAGTACTAAGGACTGCCAAAGTACTAAGGAATGCTGATGTTCTAAGGACTGTGGACATACTTAGGACTGCCTACGTACTAAGGCTGCTTACGTACTAAGGACTGCCAACATACTAAGGACTGCCTACGTACTAAGGACTGCCTACATACTAAGGACTGCCTACATACTAAGGACTGCCTACGTACTAAGGACTGCTTACATATTAAGGACTGCCTATGTACTAAGGACTGATTATGTACTAAGGACTGCTTACGTACTAAGGACTGCCTACATACTAAGGACTGCCTATGTACTAAAGTCTGCTTATGTACTAAGGACTTCTGACTACTAAGGACCTACATACTACGGACTGCTTATGTACTAAGAACTGCTTATGTACTAAGGACTGCTTACATAAGGACTGCCTACAAACTAAAAACTTCCTACATACTAAGAACTGCTTACGTACTAAGGACTGCTGACATACTAAGGGCTGCTTATATACTAAGGACTGCTTACGTACTAAGGATTGCCTACAGACCAAGGACTGCTGACATACTAAGGGCTGCCTACCTACCAAGGACTGCCAACATACTAAGGACTGCCTACATACCAAGGACTGCCTATGTACTAAAGACTGCTTACGTACTAAGGAGTGCCTGTATAAGGACTGCTTAGGTACTAAGGACTGCCTATGTACTAAGGACTGCTTAAGTACTAAGGACTGCCAAAGTACTAATGATGCTTTTGTACTAAGCACTGCCGCCATACTAAGGACCTTACTTTACTAAGGACTGCCTACATACTAAGGACTGCTTATGTACTAAGGACTGCTGACATACTAAGGAATGCTTACGTACTAAGAACTGCTTATGTACTAAAGGCTGCTGATATACTAAGGACTGTTACGTACTAAGAACTGCCTATGTTCTAAGGACTGCTTATGTACTAAGGACTGCTTATGTACTAAGGACTGCCTACGTACTAAGGACTGCCTACGTACCAAGGACTGCTTAAGTACTAATGACTGCTTATGTACTAATGACTGCTTATTATTAAAGACTGATTATGTACTAAGGGACTGCTTATGTACTAAGTACTGCTTACGTACTAAGGACTGCTTAAGTACTAAGGACTGCTTATGTACTAAGGACTGCTTATGTACTAAGGACTGCTCACATAATAAGGAGTGCCTACAAACTAAGGACTTCTTACATACTAAGGACTGCCTATGTATAAGGACTGCCTACATACTAAGGACTGCTCACATACTAGGACTGCTTACATTCTAGACTGCTTAAGTACTAAGGACTGCCCACGTACTAAGGACTGCCTACGTACTAAGGACTGCCAATGTACTAAGGACTGCTTACGTATAAAGGACTGCCTACGTACTAAGGACTGTTTACGTACTAAGGACTGCTTTTGTACTAAGGACTGACTATGTACTAAGAACTGCCTACGTACTAAGGACTCCTAATTAACTAAGGACTGCCTACATACTAAGGACTCTTTATGTACTAAGGACTGCTTACGTACTAAGGACTGCCTATGTACTAAGGACTGCCTACGTACTAAAGACTGCCTCTGTACTAAGTACTGCCTACGTACTAAAGCCTGCCTACATACTAAGGACTGCCTTAAGTACTAAGGACTGCTAAAGTACTAAGGAATGTGATGTTCTAAGGACTGTGGACATACTTAGGACTCCTCCGTACTAAGGACTGCTACGTACTAAGGACTGCCAACTACTAAGGACTGCTTATGTACTAAGGACTGCTGAATAGTAAGGACTGCTTACATACTAAGGACTGCCTACAAACTAAAAACTTCCTACATACTAAGAACTGCTTATGTACTAAGGACTGCTGACATACTAAGGGCTGCTTATATACTAAGGACTGCTTACGTATTAAGGACTGCCTATGTACTAAGGACTGATATGTACTAAGGACTGCTTATGTACTAAGGACTGCCTACATACTAAGGACTACCTATGTACTAAAGTCTGCTTATGTACTAAGGACTTCTGACATACTAAGGACTGCCTATATACTAAGGACTGCTTATGTACTAAGAACTGCTTATGTACTTAGGACTGCTTACATACTAAGGACTGCCTACGTACTAAGGACTGCCTACATACTAAGGACTGCCTACGTACCAAGGACTGCTTAAGTACTAATGACTGCTTATTACTAATGATCGCTTTTGTATTAAAGACTGCTTATGTACTAAGGACTGCTTATGTACTAAGTACTACTTACGTACTAAGGACTGCTTAAGTACTAAGGACTGCTTATGTACTAAGGGACTGCTCACATAATAAGGAGTGCCTACAAACTAACGGACTTCTTACATACTAAGGACTGCCTATGTACTAAGGACTGCCTACTACTAAAGACTGCTCACATACTAAGGACTGCCTACGAACTAAGGACTGCCAATGTACTAAGGACTGCTTACGTATAAAAGGACTGCCTACGTACTAAGGACTGTTTACGTACTAAGGACTGCTTTTGTACTAAGGACTGACTATGTACTAAGAACTGCCTACATACTAAGGACTGCTGACATACTAAGGACTGCTTACGTATTAAGGACTGCCTATGAACTAAGGACTGATTATGTACTAAGGACTGCTTATGTACTAAGACTGCCTACATACAAGGACTGCCTATGTACTAAAGTCTGCTTATGTACTAAGGACTTCTGACATACTAGGACTGCCTACATACTAAGGATGCTTATGTACTAAGAAACGCTTATGTACTAAGGACTGCTTACATTACTAAGGACTGCCTACGTACTAAGGACTGCCTACGTACTAAGGACTGCCTACGTACCAAGGGACTGCTTAAGTACTAATGACTGCTTATGTACTAATGATCGCTTATGTATTAAAGACTGCTTATGTACTAAGGACTGCTTATGTACTAAGTACTGCTTACGTACTAAGGACTGCTTAAGTACTAAGGACTGCTTATGTACTAAGGACTGCTCACATAATAAGGAGTGCCTACAAACTAAGGACTTCTTACATACTAAGGACTGCCTACATACTAAGGACTGCTTATGTACTAAGAACTGCTTATGTACTAAGGACTGCTTACATACTAAAAACTGCCTACGTACTAAGGACTGCCTACGTACTAAGGACTGCCTATGTACCAAGGACTGCTTAAGTACTAATGACTGCTTATGTACTAATGATCGCTTATGTATTAAAGACTGCTTATGTACTAAGGACTGCTATGTACTAAGTACTGCTTACGTACTAAGGACTGCTTAAGTACTAAGGACTGCTTATGTACTAAGGACTGCTCACATAATAAGGAGTGCCTACAAACTAAGGACTTCTTACATACTAAGGACTGCCTACATACTAAGGACTGCTCACATACTAAGGACTGCTTACATTCTAAGGACTGCTTAAGTACTAAGGACTGCCTACGTACTAAGGACTGCCTACGTACTAAGGACTGCCTACGTTACTAAGGACTGCCTACGTACTAAGGACTGTCATGTACTAAGGACTGCTTACGTATAAAGGACTGCCTACTACTAAGGACTGTTTACATACTAAGGACTGCTTTTGTACTAAGGACTTACTATGTACTAAGAACTGCCTACGTACTAAGGACTCCTAATTAAACTAAGGACTGCCTACATACTAAGGACTGTTTACGTACTAAGGACTGCTTACGTACTAAGGACTGCCTACGTACTAAGGACTGCCTACGTACTAAAGACTGCCTCTGTACTAAGGACTGCCTACATACTAAAGCCTGCCTACATACTAAGGACTGCTTGAGTACTAAGGACTGCCAAAGTACAAGGAATGCTGATGTTCTAAGGACTGTGGACTACTTAGGACTGCCTACGTACTAGGACTGCTTACGTACTAAGGACTGCCTACGTACTAAGGACTGCCTACGTACTAAGGACTGCCTACATACTAAGGACTGCCTACATACTAAGGACTGCTGACATACTAAGGACTGCTTACATATTAAGGACTGCCTATGTACTAAGGACTGATTATGTACTAAGGACTGCTTACGTACTAAGACTGCCTACATACTAAGGACTGCCTATGTACTAAAGTCTGCTTATGTACTAAGGACTTCTGACATACTAAGGACTGCCTACATACTAAGGACTGCTATGTACTAAGAACTGCTTATGTACTAAGGACTGCTTACATACTAAGGACTGCCTACAAACTAAAAACTTCCTACATACTAGAACTGCTTACGTACTAAGGACTGCTGACATACTAAGGGCTGCTTATATTACTAAGGACTGCTTACGTACTAAGGATTGCCTACAGACCAGGACTGCTGACATACTAAGGGCTGCCTACGTACAAGGACTGCCAACTACTAAGGACTGCCTACATACCAAGGACTGCCTATGTACTAAAGACTGCTTACGTACTAAGGAGTGCCTATGTACTAAGGACTCTTAGGTACTAAGGACTGCCTATGTACTAAGGACTGCTTAAGTACTAAGGACTGCCAAAGTACTAATGACTGCTTTTGTACTAAGGACTGCCGCCATACTAAGGACTGCTTACTTACTAAGGACTGCCTACATACTAAGGACTGCTTATGTACTAAGGACTGCTGACATACTAAGGATGCTTACGTACTAAGAACTGCTTATGTACTAAAGGCTGCTGATACTAAGGACTGTTTACGTACTAAGAACTGCCTATGTTCTAAGGACTGCTTATGTACTAAGGACTGCTTATGTACTAAGGACTGTCTACGTACTAAGGACTGCCTACGTACCAAGGACTGCTTAAGTACTAATGACTGCTTATGTACTATGACTGCTTATGTATTAAAGACTGATTAGTACTAAGGACTGCTTATGTACTAAGTACTGCTTACGTACTAAGGACTGCTTAAGTACTAAGGACTGCTTATGTACTAAGGACTGCTTATGTACTAAGGACTGCTCACATAATAAGGAGTGCCTACAAACTAAGGACTTCTTACATACTAAGGACTGCCTATTACTAAGGACTGCCTACATACTAAGGACTGCTCACATACTAAGGACTGCTTACATTCTAAGGACTGCTTAAGTACTAAGGACTGCCCACGTACTAAGGACTTGCCTACGTACTAAGGACTGCCAATGTACTAAGGACTGCTTACGTATAAAGGACTGCCTACGTACTAAGGACTGTTTACGTACTAAGGACTGCTTTTGTACTAAGGACTGACTATGTACTAAGAACTGCCTACGTACTAAGGACTCCTAATTAACTAAGGACTGCCTACATACTAAGGACGTTTACGTACTAAGGACTGCTTACGTACTAAGGAATGCCTACGTACTAAGGACTGCCTACGTACTAAAGACTGCCTCTGTACTAAGGACTGCCTACATACTAAAGCCTGCCTACATACTAAGGACTGCTTGAGTACTAAGGACTGCCAAAGTACTAAGGAATGCTGATGTTCTAAGGACTGTGGACATACTTAGGACTGCCTACGTACTAAGGACTGCTTACGTACTAAGGACTGCCAACATACTAAGGACTGCCTACGTACTAAGGACTGCCTACATACTAAGGACTGCCTATACTAAGGACTGCTGACATACTAAGGACTGCTTACATATTAAGGACTGCCTATGTACTAAGGACTGATTATGTACTAAGGACTGCTTACGTACTAAGGACTGCCTACATACTAAGGACTGCCTATGTACTAAAGTCTGCTTATGTACTAAGGACTTCTGACATACTAAGGACTGCCTACATACTAAGGACTGCTTATGTACTAAGAACTGCTTATGTACTAGGACTGCTTACATACTAAGGACTGCCTACAACTAAAAACTTCCTACATACTAAGAACTGCTTACGTACTAAGGACTGCTGACATACTAAGGGCTGCTTATATACTAAGGAACTGCTTACGTACTAAGGATTGCCTACAGACCAAGGACTGCTGACATACTAGGGCTGCCTACGTACCAAGGACTGCCAACATACTAAGGACTGCTACATACCAAGGACTGCCTATGTACAAAGACTGCTTACGTACTAAGGAGTGCCTATGTACTAAGGACTGCTTAGGTACTAAGGACTGCTATGTACTAAGGACTGCTTAAGTACTAAGGACTGCCAAAGTACTAATGACTGCTTTGTACTAAGCACTGCCGCCTACTAAGGACTGCTTATTACTAAGGACTGCCTACATACTAAGGACTGCTTACTTACTAAGGACTGCCTACATACTAAGGACTGCTTATGTACTAAGGACTGCTGACATACAAGGAATGCTTACGTACTAAGAACTGCTTATGTACTAAAGGCTGCTGATATACTAAGGACTGTTTACGTACTAAGAACTGCCTATGTTCTAAGGACTGCTTATGTACTAAGGACTGCTTATGTACTAAGGACTGCCTACGTACTAAGGACTGCCTACGTACCAAGGACTGCTTAAGTACTAATGACTGCTTATGTACTAATGACTGCTTATGTATTAAAGACTGCTTATGTACTAAGGACTGCTTATGTACTAAGTACTGCTTATGTACTAAGGACTGCTTAAGTACTAAGGACTGCTTATGTACTAAGGACTGCTTTGTACTAAGGACTGCTCACATAATAAGGAGTGCCTACAAACTAAGGACTTCTTACATACTAAGGACTGCCTACATACTAAGGACTGTTTACGTACTAAGGACTGCTTACGTACTAAGGACTGCCTACGTACTAAGGACTGCCTACGTACTAAAGACTGCCTCTGTACTAAGGACTGCCTACGTACTAAAGCCTGCCTACATACTAAGGACTGCTTGAGTACTAAGGACTGCCAATGTACTAAGGAATGCTGATGTTCTAAGGACTGTGGACATACTTAGGACTGCCTACATACTAAGGACTGCTTACGTACTAAGGACTGCCTACATACTAAGGACTGCTGACATACTAAGGACTGCTTACATATTAAGGACTGCCTATGTACTAAGGACTGATTATGTACTAAGGACTGCTTACGTACTAAGGACTGCCTACATACTAAGGACTGCCTATGTACTAAAGTCTGCTTATGTACTAAGGACTTCTGACATATAAGGACTGCCTACATACTAAGGACTGCTTATGTACTAAGAACTGCTTATGTACTAAGGACTGCTACATACTAAGGACTGCCTACAAACTAAAAACTTCCTACATACTAAGAACTGCTTACGTACTAAGGACTGCTGACATACTAAGGGCTGCTTATTACTAAGGACTGCTTACGTACTAAGGATTGCCTACAGACCAAGGACTGCTGACTACTAAGGGCTGCCTACGTACCAAGGACTGCCACATACTAAGGACTGCCTACATACCAAGGACTGCCTATGTACTAAAGACTGCTTACGTACTAAGGAGTGCCTATGTACTAAGGACTGCTTAGGTACTAAGGACTGCCTATGTACTAAGGGACTGCTTAAGTACTAAGGACTGCCAAATACTAATGACTGCTTTTGTACTAAGAACTGCCGAAACTAAGGACTGCTTACTTACTAAGGACTGCCTACAAACTAAGGACTGCTTATGTACTAAGGACTGCTGACATACTAAGGAATGCTTACGTACTAAGAACTGCCTATTACTAAGGCTGATATACTAAGGACGTTTACGTACTAAGAACTGCCTATGTTCTAAGGACTGCTTATGTACTAAGGACTGTTATGTACTAGGACTGCCTACGTACTAAGGACTGCCTACGTACCAAGGACTGCTTAAGTACTATGACTGCTTATGTACTAATGACTGCTTATGTATAAAGACTGCTTATGTACTAAGGACTGCTTATGTACTAAGTACTGCTTACGTACTAAGGACTGCTTAAGTACTAAGGGACTGCTTATGTACTAAGGACTGCTCACATAATAGGAGGCCTACAAACTAAGGACTTTACCATACTAAGGACTGCTATGTTACTAAGGACTGCCTAATACTAAGGACTGCTCACATACTAAGGACTGCTTACATTCTAGGACTGCTTAAATACTAAGGGACTGCCTACGTACTAAGGACTGCCTACGTTACTAAGGACTGCCCATGTACTAAGGATCTTACGTATAAAGGGACTGCCTACGTACTAAGGACTGTTACGTATAAGGACTGCTTTTGTACTAAGGACTGACTATGTACTAAGACCTGCCTACTTACTAAGGACTCCTAATTAACTAAGACTGCCTACTACTAAGGACTCTTTACGTACTAAGGACTGCTTACTCCTAAGGACGCCTATGTACTAAGGACTG
>WOFM01002375.1:0-37042 GCA_011428145.1 Ericerus pela
TTGTGAATGCATCATATTCACCAGATGTTAATGACAAAGTCATAGATCCCTATAACCTTTTTAAGGGTAAATCTGTATCTGGTTATCTTATATTTTGCAATAGCGATCTCATAAATTGGTCTGTTCGTGAACAATCGATCATGGCAAGCTCTTCAACAGCTGCTGAAATCATAGCAATATATGATTCAATAGATAATTTAAAAATAATTTGGTTACTTATGAAAGAAATATACAAACAAATTACACCTATACAAATAAATGAAGACAATATTTCTACACAAAAGATTTGTTCAGGTGGAATTCAAAAATGTGTCATAATGATTAAGTGTTATAAAATTTTAGAGGAATTTGAAAATAAAATTATAGAATTTAAGACAGTCAATTCACAAAACCAACTAACTGACTTACTCCCAAAAGCCCTTGAAAGATCAATATTTCAACATCTAGTTGAACAAATTCTTGAAACTTCAAATATTTTTGCTATTTCTTAAATATTATCATATCACAAATATCTTCTCTGAAATAATCTATAATTCATGATTAGACACAATTTAAATAAATATACAAATTAAATAAATATTATAAACCTGTTACATCTAGAAATAGAAATATCTGACATTTTCAAATTTTAATGAACCTTAATATCCACAATCAAATTTTTAATTATATTAAATAAGAATTAACTATAATAAATTAAATGATACTTAGCTTTTTTTTATATGACTTTCTCTACATAAAAAATACTAGTCTTTTTTTTTTTTTTTTTGATATCACAAATTTAGATATTTATTAGTTACCATTTTTATACATGTTCAACCAATGTTACCAAAAACAACACAAATTGAAATTAATGTTCCTTTTTATGTTATTTTTTTTATATATATTTAATTTTTATATATTTTTTTAATAAATTTATAATACCTTAATTAATCATATTTGATTTATAAATGTTTGGGGGGGGGGGTGTTGGACATAGTTCATCTAACTCTTAACATCTCATACTTGGTAACAGTGAACTCATAATAGAGAACTTTTATATCTTTACACTCATACACGCTGTCATGCTGTATTGGGGAATCTCGTTTCTCGACCCGCACAATTGCTTGTACTTTTGGCTGTTCTTTATTTGTCTAATAAATGTCGTTGCAGAGAATTCATTCTTTTTCATTTTACAAGAAACAGATCCTTGATGAATATATCCTCACATATAGGATTAGTATGTGGTTCATAATTAGCAACTGGATGAATAAATAATCCTTTTGCCAATCTGAAAATGAAAATAAACACACTATTCAATGTAAAGTAATTCTTCTCGATGGTACCTATTTAGATTTGTTAGCAAGTGAATTTTTTTTTTTTTGTAAATCCTCAAAACCTACACCTTGACTAATTAATGAATTTTTATTTTCTTTTTAAATTCTTTCTTATACATTTTTGTCTATTCGAATGTATATTTATACAATGCCTGCTAAGTTAGTAAGTTACTTAATCAATTGCATGTAATGCCACAAAATTGACATATGTGGGCATTCATTAGAAAACTTCTATTAAGGTTATAATATTTCAAGTAATCGGCAATAAAACTTGAGCAATATAACTGAAACAGCTGAATGATAAAAACGATAAAAAAATCAGAGACCGATGACGTCATTTTTTGTTGGGCGCAAAATTATTTTTCTGGTGGCTAACGTCCCCTTGGGACGCCAGCACGCGGCATCTATACTCTGGACACTCAACCTGGTGTTGTGTAAATGTGGCAACACGTTATTTTCACCTAATTAGCATCCTCGAAGATGGCGCCCCGTCTCTTATCACCCTCATGCGCATACTTTCTATTAGAGAGCCTTACGGCAGCCAAATATAAATTGATGATCGTTGGTTGTATTCTGGAAGCATTTTATTCATTCTCCTTGTGAAAATGTGGAAGTGGTTCGTATCGTGGGTGATGTCCTTGATGTCAAATGTTAAAATATCGTGTTGATTTTATTGATGTCTTGATGATTGATAAGTTACGAGTACCACTTATGTTAAGTTTTGAACTCTGGAAACTTTTTATAATAATTTATAGAGAGATACAGATTTATTTATACGGAACGTATTTGCGATTAACCCTTCCAAATTAGTTTTGTGAGAGAGGAGAAAAAGCCGGAGAACGTGGAATTTCCATATTCCTTTATTTGATTGTGTATTGCTTCTGAATCAGGATGGGTAAAGTGAAGAAACATCGTAGAAGAAATAAGAGTCGATCTTTTCAAGCCGTAAGTACTTCAAAATCATTCCAACTTTGTTTCTTTCAATCCCTAATTTGGAAACTGCCAATATTCAATCACTTCCTTTGGTGCAATTCACTTACACGTGATTTTACTTAGAGAGATTCTGTTTCAGCGACGTAAAAGACGAGTAAAGAAGCCAGTAAAATTAAAATACGAAGAACCAGATGAATTGAAACGAGCTCCTCACTCATTTGTCATTCACAGAGGTACCGTTGGTAAATTTATTTCAGAATTAGAAAAAGACTTTAGAAGAGTTATGGATCCATTTACAGCATCAAATTTGCAAGTTCGTATTTTCAAATGTTTTCTTAATATACGAATTATGATAGGGGGCTACAGTGTAACATATTTCTAATGTAGGTACTAAAGAAAAACACATTGAAAGATTTTGTTTCGGTATCCAGTGTTTTAAAAGTTTCGCATATGATCATATTCACTCAGTCAGTAATTGGACCGTATATGAGGATCGCGCGTCTCCCTCAAGGACCAACTCTGATGTTCCGAATACATAACTATTCATTAGGCCGAGATGTATTATCATCACTAAAGAAACAAATGAGTAATAAAAAATTATTTACCAACGCCCCGCTAGCTATTTTGAATAATTTTACCGGCGATGGAACTCACGTTAAGCTTATGGCGTCAGTTTTTCAAAATATGTTTCCCACTATAAACGTGACTAAGGTACTGTTGACAATTACCCATTTCTTCGTTTATTAATTTTCTCAATTAGATTGTCGTTGCATATTCGGTTATGTTGAATTTCTGCAGGTCAAGTTATCAGACATCAGACGGTGCGTCATGTTAAATTATAATTCCGAAACTCAAACTATTGATTTCCGCCATTACGCCATAAAAGCAGTTCCTGTTGGCATATCAAAAAGTGTTAAAAAAATTGTATCGAGTAAAATTCCCAATTTAAGTAAATACGATGATATTTCTGAATTTTTGACGAAGTGAGTTTCTTGAATATTAATCATGGTTTCTTGGTGGCAGCAAAAAAGTAATTGTGTTTCGACATGAAGTCTTGTTCTTATTTCACTTTGACTGTTTTGAATTATCGTAGGCCTAGCGTGCTATCCGAAAGTGAGGTAGAAGATGATCCCAACAGCCATGTGGAAGTTCCACAGAAATTACCAGCTCGTGGCAATATTGTGTCTCAGCAGTCGTCAATTCGTTTGAGTGAATTAGGGCCGAGATTAACGCTTCAAGTAATAGTTCTTCAGAGTATTCCTGATATTATTTTTGTTTTGAGCGCAGCATTAATGGTTCTAATGTATTTTGTGGCAGTTAATTAAAGTCGAAGAAGGTTTACTGAGTGGTGACGTCATGTACCATGCATTAGTTGAAAAAACTGCGGAAGAAAAAAAATTAATTCGTCAAAGGCTCGCAGAAAGAAGGTGCTCTGTTGAAAATATGTTTTTTTATTTCGTTGTTCCTACGTCGTTATTTTACTCATTTTCTTTGTTGCTTTCTAGACGATTGAAAGAACAACGGCGTGTAGAACAAGAGAGAAATATTCGATGCAAAGAGAAAATGAAAGAAGAACATAAAGTGAAATCATTGGAAGGGATGAAAAAGAAAAAGAAACACAAGGAAGACGAAGATGAATAAATTTTTTACGATTATGTGTCAACTTTTTGTGTATTTTATTAACCATGTGATACGTGTATTATTATTTACGTCAGTAAACTTTAGTTACTTTATAACTTCGTATTTGTTGTAAATTTAAATATCTACTACAGATGTGAGGTACCCCATGCCCTGCAGTGGCGGTTCCGGAGCATTATTTGGGGGGGAAATGACGAACAGTTTTGTGGAATTTAGCTTTTTTTTTTGCTCTTCGGCAAATTTCTGACAGTATATGCCGGTTTTGTCGCCGTACTTTCGCTTTTTCCCTCAAATTTTCCTTTTTTTTTTTGCCGTTTGGAGAGGCAATTTCCCCATTCTCCCCCGGATCTGCCATTGATATTCTGATCTGAATATTTTCAATGTCAGTCAAATTCGTTTGTAAATTTGTAAATTTGTAGGATAAGATTGTTGATTTTCGTGAAAATTCGTTTTCCTACTTACGCAAAAATTTAAATCCATCAAACAGAACTGCAAAGTTTGAAGATTTTGTTTATCTGGCTGTAGTAAAATAACGGGAGTCTCGACTCGCGCTTAATTCATTGCTTTTTTTTTTACTTTTCTCAAATATTTTACAGAAGCCTCTTCATCTTTATTAAAAACCTTGAAATATTACTGTTCGGCTGAAAGTTGAAAATCCCCTATTTTTCGATAGAAAATCATAATTGAAGTTGTGGTTCTTAGTGTGATGATAACGGCGACAGTCGGTGGAAATTATTGCCAACTCGAGACACTTTTTTCTTCGATTCCTTGATATGATTTCATTCCTACACGTTGAGAAACAACATGATATATCAACAGGGAAGGTCGAAGGACGTAATTTGTAATTAGCCCAGTTTCATGAATTTTTAACTTCCAGACGTTTTCGCGTATCGGTGTTGCAGGATTGAAATAGACCTTTCAAGTATTCTTGTGTGCTTTCATGTCATATACCTCATCCTCAGTTGAAACATACCTACTTACAGCTATAGGTTTAGTTGCGTTGTAGAAATTTAACATATTTAGATGGCGGATTCGTTTCCTTCATCCTGAAAATTAGTGCAAAATTGCCTTCGCTTTTCTCGGAATTCATTGATAGCAGCTGCCTTGCGTACGATAGACACACTCACCACAGAAACTAACGACAGTCACCTGATTTTCCAGAAAAAAATTGTATGCAAACTTGATAAAGGAAAAACTGTTCCCTAAACGCGTATTTGAGTGGGTTTAATGTCGAAAACCCCTAAAACTTTTTACATTGCGCTTGTTAAAATTAGTAATTACTAAAATTTAATAAAATAGTATTTCCACAAATTGCACGAACACGGCAATGTTTTTCCTTTGTTTCGGGCCTGGCATTCACATTCAATTTTCTTAAACTCCGTCAATGTTACTTTTTTATAATCAATTACATTTTTTCAAGAAATGGAAATTTCATATTTTTCCAAAGAAATAATATCAAGATTTTTCCATCGAAAATTAATAACTCTTTTTTCTCCCACCATAGAAAAACTCTTTTTCGTTCGCACCTTCCTTACCAAAATTTTAAAATCTTTCCCTCAAAGTGTTTTTAATTTTACATAGCGGCAGCAACCCATCACTTAATTATTAAGGATTAAGCATACTGCGCAAGTGTACAATAAGTCCTGGGGCACGATATGAGCTTTGAGCTTCGAGCGTTGCTGGGTAACAATGCTCACCTCGACGCTCAGCAACGAAACTTTTACACCTAAATACCTACGTGACATGTTCGTTTTAATGACTTCTGTTTGAAGAAGATTTGAATACAATTCATATAGATAAGTATGTTATGAATTATCATCCATAAATTACATTTACAGGATATTTAATCGAGATTTCAGTTTAATAGTTTATGAATAAATAAATAAATAATATTATACGATCTCGGTAAAGGTTCAAATTGCATATCATCATGTGGCTCAATAAAAGTAAGAAAACTGTCAAGCAAAATATATTTTGTGGTAGAAACAAAGAGAAAAGAGAAGAACTGATCTCTCGGATTTTCCCAGCAGAAGCGTTTATGTCATCTAATTCAATTAATTAAACAGTAATTAACTTGAAACTTAAAGTAGGTACGCTGCACCTTTCGTCACTAACTCGAAAGAAAATAACGAACGATTAAAGTAAGGAAATTTTATTAAAGTAATAGAATACAATAATCCCACAACATTAGAAATTATAGCTAATTTGCTTACGTTTTTCTTCGTGACACCGTCAACAAAAAATACATTATAATTGAAACTGCCTCATATCCTGCAAATCACGAATCAATAGCTCGCGACATAAAATTATCATTTCCCGGAACGAAAAGGCAAAAAATTCATTACACGTCCAAAGGAAAAAAACAAACAAACAAACAAACAAACATACATACATACATACATACATACGTACGTACATATATACATACATACATACATACATACATACATACATACATACGTATACATACATACATACATATACAAGAAATAACAAAATGCCACTATTCACGAAAAAGAAAAAATCGTAACTAGCATTTAAGATAATCACCGATGGTGCGAGCTACCGAGCAGACGTGCGGATATTCGGCATTTATTGAAAAGAAAAAAAAATAATACATAATTTTTCATTAAATCACATTATCACTTCAACGACGTGTATCTCACATTCCATTTCAGGAATTGATTTTTTTTCCTCTTTCCTTGAATCGCTTGAATCAGAGTCTTTCGAAAATATATAGCGTGCGTTAGTATTTTGAGATCGTATATCACATAAATACAACAACATGTGGACACACTCGGGGTTCTTTCAGTAATTTACACCGAATACTTGCGAAGATAAAAAGTTTATAGCATACAAATAATTATATAAGAGGAAGAAATAACGCACAGAAGAAAATTTTCTACGTCCATCGACTCGTCGTCCGGTCTTTCGATAGAAGAATTAGAAAACGCGCGAGAAAGAAACAAATGCGAAAAATTAAATATAATAATAAAATAAAAGGAAACATACACATAAATGCAAATATTTTCTTCATATATTTATTAGTTTTGATAACGAGAGTTTACTCGGTAGGTAACGTAGATCTTAAGCACGTTCTTCTACCTTAGGCAGTGATTTTTTACTCTCATAACGTTTATCCCAAAAGATTATCACTAAAACGAACCTACGATAATAAAAAACTACGTGTACCGATTAATTTCCTCCTCATTCTCAATCTCAGCTCTCACCACCGAAAGCTGGGCAAAAAGTAAATTCAAGTCGCCAATAATACACGTGAACACTACGACGACCACTCAATTCATTCATGGGCGCTGATTTAATCTGCCGGAAGAAGGGGTTAAACACAGCCATAAGCTGCTAATAGGCTCGGTGCAGGCATCTGAAGCCAGAAACTTTCAACGTTTTCAATAACGAAATCACTGTTGACTGAGGAGAATCGACTTCCTGCACACGTTGATCTGTTCTTACAATCGTCGAAGAGGAGGAGGAGGACGAGGACGAGGACGAGGACGACGACGACGACGACGACGACAACAACAACAACAACAGCACTGTATTAAACAGTCTCCTAAATCCGAAACGTACTACATTCGTTTCGTTACAATTTAATCTTAGAAATAATATAAATTTTCGATCCAACGTGTGATTTCAGAAGCACGAATGACAAGCACAAAATAATGTGTGATAAATAAGCTCGAGTTAACCACTCAAAAGTGCACAAACCGAACTATAGTGCTCCAAAAATGCCCATGCCGGAGAACGCAAATCCATGACATAATTATTTTGCTATACCTAACCGAAAAATACGTTTTTTAATGTCTCTTGACTGAACAAAAAGTAGTGAATTTCAATACAATGTGAAAAAATATTGTTAGGCACATGCCCGCTTTCGAGTTGACTTTGTAGCATGGCTCGACTAATTTTTCGGTTTTTTGTTTTTTTTATAGTGAAATTAATCTTTAAGTTAGGTGATTAATCGGTTACAAAAAATTGTTTAAATCATTTTTCTGGGGTTAAAGGTGTAAAGATTTTTTGGTTATACGTTTTTTGTTTTTTGATTTTTTTTTTTTTAGAAGTGCGGGGTTGCGAAAAATAATGTGTGATACGCGTTCAAAGTATGTAAATTGTTACGTGTCACAATCACCTATTTTTTGCACTTGTATCACAAATAACTAATTTCTACATCCAACTAAAACTAAAATTAACGGCGAAATTGGGACAATTAGATTTTTTCTTTTTTTTAAAGCAAATAATTGACAAATGCACAACGTTCTACTTTGAGATACAAAAATTCGTGTAACAAAAGAATATCGAAAATGACGATCATATTGGACCAACAGTTGGGAATACCAAAGAAAGAAAATGAGAAATTAATGAAGGTATCATATTTTCGTCGGAAAACATATAAATTAACTATTTGCCAAGTGGCCCAATGATTTAGTTCGAGCTGGCCTTTTTTGGTATTTTAATTATTCGCTCAAATTGAAAGTATTTTGAAGAGGATAAAGGTTATTAAATAATTAACGCTTAATTTGAGACGTCTGAAGAAACCAAATGAGTACGGGGGAAGGATTGGTGGGAGAAATAAATGAAGAAGCCAGGAAATTAGAATTCATTAATATTATACGAGCCACCTGTTCAGATTAGCACCACTTTACGTATTGGCATTTTTAATCAGCAAATCGAGAAATATGGACTACAATTATTGTTGGCATATAAGAAACGCTGATAATCCTTTCACACTGACGACCTATCGAAAGCAAATGACGTAAATCCAAAATAAAGAGAGAGAAGGGTAACCAAGCGCCGTATGCTCCCATAATCCCCAACGAAAAACAAAAAATCAGCGCCTACGAACACAAATTAGGGTATACATACGACGAAGATCCTACATTACAGTGAATATAGCATTTCGACGTAGTAGTGGCAGTGTGTTCCTTAAAAATTAACGGCTAGTACATGTAGAGACGACAAAATAATAAGAGAACACCACCGATCAGTGCTATTCGTTTCATTACGAACCGTCGTATTTTGTACGAACGAAAAAATTACATAAATTAAGGCGAGCGAACGTTGTTGTGTTCTTAAAATCTAATTACTGATTTTTTGAAATATCGCCCTTACGTTCCGCCGAAAGTATACGATATATTTGAAAAAAAAAAATCACCATTTCGGTCAAATCTGAAATTTAAAAATTAGCTAGCAAGCTTTAAGTATAATTCGGGGTGCTTTTAATGATACACAAAAACCAGGGGAAAATAAAAAATTATATAAAGAGAAAGAATACGCTTTTTCGTTCCAACTATCGTCATCGAGTTGATCATTTTTCGGTTTTTTCCCCTTTAGTAAGCTTTTGGGAAGAATTTCGTTTTAAACGATAACGAATTTAACCACACATTAAGATTTATCCGCAAAACTTGCGAAAACTGTACTTCTGCAAAGAAAACGTATACTTCAATGATTGCACTTTTGTGGCCATTTTAATAGCAGGCAATGTACGCTGATCCATAACAAAAAAGTAAAAGTAAAAAAGGATGAAAATGTTTCAAAGGAGCAACGCGATATTTTGAAATTCGTTTTTGCCAAAAGTAGAATAACTATCCACACCATATACGAACAAAATTTCAGATCGATTCTTACTAATTAAACGGAAATTTATGGAATTTTTAACGACACATTTTCCTCGAAAGCCACTGTTTCGATATAATATTAAAACAACGGATCGATATCGAGAAAACTGAGTGAATAGTTTTTATTAAAAAATTAAGTCAAAATATATATTCTTTCAGTTCTATTTCCGTAGAATAAGGATTGAGGAGTATATCAAAACCCACTTAAAGAAATATTAAAATGGCAAAAATTACGCATACATTTTTACCACGATGTTTCTCCTCCACCCTGTTAAAACGATACAATTAAGAAAATCGTACATTGTACTATCAATTCTCTGTTACGAAAACAAATCTCAGCATTTTCAGAAAATGAGACGGAAAAAATACCGTCCACGAACATTTCGCCAATAACAATAACATACAGAGAGCTGTAATAGGTGGCCTAGTTAGACACGATGAGGTCGACAAATTGCTAGATAAATCTATTCAAAGAATCATAATCAGTTATGTACATTCGATGATGAAGTTTCGAATGAAAAAATTATTTTAAAAAAATGACTGGAGTAGCCGATGAAACATAATCACCTCGGTATGACTGCTTTCGATAAAACTGACGTTATCATAAAGCTAAAGAACACCTTTCACTTTCTCATTCAAACCGGAAAACATAAATAACATTAATGTATTGAATCCTATAAAAACTTTTTTTCATAACTCCGTATGACGAAACGAAAAATATTTTAGGAGCGCGGTTGGTCCACCAACTTATTCTGCCACATTTTATGGCAATGTACGATTATAGGCGCGAACAAAGCGACGAAAATTAAAAAAATGAAGTTTAAATTATAATATGGAGCGAAATAAAAATATATGTAAAACAGGAAGAATAGTAAGTCAGAATAGGGTGGGTGAGGAAATTCGTGAAAATCGCGATCATTCCGATGATAAACGATGGGAACGAAAATTCGCAGAATGAAATAAGACGTAAATTTCAACGAAAATTTACAAAATTAAGATAATATCAAATAAAGAATTTCTTATGCAGGCCCAGCGAGAAAAAAAAAGAAATAAAGAAAAAAGAGAAAAAGAAAACAAAATTGCACAAATTAAAACGATAAAATAAAGCGTTAGTACAATACGGGTATTTCGCCACTGAAAACGAGACAAAAAGAATCAGCCGTTTCTGAAAGTAACAAGGGGGAGGGGTGAAGAAGGGATGAAAAACAAGAGTTCGTCAAAAACATCGTTAAAATATGAATACATGATTTCAGGACAGTTCACTTTTTATGGTAATTAATTACGTTGAAAAATTGATCGTGTTCGCCGCATTTAAGGGTAGGTATACAAAACAGAGAAAAATATATTTACTGTAAACGTGTTTAGGAAATCGGCTTTCTACGTCGTAATCGTCATTCACTCTTCGCCATCGCGGTAGCCTGCCCATTTTTCAACCAATTTATACGCTGCAACGACCAGGATTCGCGCAAAATTGTACTGATTTCAGTTCCTTCGCCGATCATCTCCTGCAGCCGTTGAATGGTCGTGTACACGGTAACCGGACTGATAAGGCCGAAATCGAACAAGTTGCACATGTGCAGCACGAAGTTACGGTATAAGTTTTTTTTCAGCAACTCTTGTCCACGCGACTCCAAAAACAAGGTGCTCGCTAAAGGTATTTGGCAGTCGCCGACGAATCTACGAACAGCCAACCGACCAAAATTAATAACAATTCAGCAACGCATCCGAAAGATACGAAATATCTCAGGAAGGAAAACATTATTGTTGGACGGATTTTATCTGAAAAACCAGATAATGTAGCGTCATTCGCCGAAAAACTACTCGCGTGGTATTTGCTGTTTTCAAAAACCCATCAGATAAATCAATTTTTTGTTCTTTTTTGGTTCCTAGAAGAACGAATGGGGCAAGACAATGTGAATTGGTTGTTGCGCGCCATTATGCGGTTTAAATAACCAGCTCAAAAAGTTTGAAGTTAAACATACAGTTCTGTTTTAGCCTAGATCAAAATTAATCGTATGTCATTCGGTCATTTTCGCTAAATTATTTCATTCGCGAAAAAATGGTTATTGTTACAATCCTTACGCGGTGGACAAAAGTACAGCGCAACGGTGGTAGTTCATATTTGTCATTCTTAAGTACTAATCGAACTAAACAACACCACCAAGTGATAAAAACTCGTGTCTCGCACGCGGTTTTGAGAGAGAAGGCATCTGAAGCACTTTTCGTTTCGGATACCTTTGGAGGCATCAAACGTAATGTACTAGTCTTGGAAACGATATCGAATATTTATATTAGAACGAGCATCGTGCGTATCCATGTTCGTATTTTTAAAAACATGATACAGAAATGAGACTTACAAAGCGACAATTAAGCAGATTTTTGAGGAAAGTCACGCCAAAGAAAATACTAGGATACCACTGTTTTGAATCAACAACAGGAAATTCGTTTTATGTATATCTTACGGCGGTATGAGTGATAAATAAATAAACGGTTTTCGTATGATAAATACAAACGTCTATAAGAGTTCGATGGATGCACGTGTAAACGGGATTTCTTCGATATTTACAATCATCCGTACTCGACTTCTGACGATACGTACCCATGTTTCATCACATGCAAATTCCACATTTTCATTAATTCTTTTTCACCGTCATTAACGTCAGTAAAATCATCAATCATCATGGTGGTTTTCTTCTGCAACCATTTTGGATCGTTTTCGTCTTCGCTATCGACGTCCATCTCTTTCGGGTAGATAGGCAGACACGTCGTGGTGTGATGATATAATCTGCGAAGGAGAAATAACACGAAAGTTCTTAACATCGACGATTTTGGAATGGTAATATGTAATAGTATGCAAACCATTCGCTCACCTATTGTGACCGCTGATGAAAGCTCGTCCATCGACGGCGTCAACGTCATCTTTTTCATGCAGAAATTCGCTAAGGCTACACACTCGAGGTCTTTTAGGATGACAAACTAAAATTTTTGACACTGGGGCACGTCGTACAGGTCCTCGTTTTCGACCCATTCCAATGCTTCCGTGTACAATGTCTCGCGACGTTCCCATATACGATCCATCGTATTTATCATTTAACGAAACGTCGATTCTGGCTCCATTGATGATTTCCTACAAGAACGGTAAATAAGCTACTGGACAGAGAACAACCGTCGCCACGAATTACAAAGCGGCTGAACAGCATGTAAACTTGAATGTGTTTACCGTGTAAGCGAAAGTAAAACGTGCATGACACAGTTTCAGATGCTTTAACAACGAATACAGATTTAAACAATCCAATTTGGGACACCATGGACAATTGAATCCGCGATACGGTTCTGTTTGTTGTCGGCTATTATTGCTGTACAAAAACTGGAATACAATCTGAAAATTATTATCTTCTTTGGTCGAACTAGGCGAAACTTTTACCACTCCATTCGTATCTGAAACGATTACGTTTTTAATTCAGTTTTGTAAATAAAATACAAATCAAACCTTACCACTATTGAGGACGAACTTCGAATAATATTTGAAGATTTATTTCTTTGAGATAAGAAAGCCATTCAGACATTGCTGTAACACCTTGAGTGACAACAACAAATGCACAAACCAGTCTTTTTTCCTAAGTTCTATTGCCCATACTTTCGCACAACTCTCATTTTCCACTTCTCAGCTCAAATTATCGATCTAACAAATTACTTTCAGAAATACATGTCTCGACAAATTCGAGGATTATTTTTTAATAAGAAATAACCGTGTTTTGCGTGAAATCAGGCTATGAAAAAATCTACGATTGAAGCTTTCAACTAGTTTCAACAAAAGAAATAACACGTAAAGTTATCATGAATTATCAACAAAAATTATTCGATAGGTAAGTCATAAGTTTAGTTGGAAAGTTACGGTGATCGTAAATAATGTTATTATGTTTAGCAGAAAACGTAGAACGTGCTGTAAAACCTGAAGTGATCGAATATTTAACAGTTTGTACCGACGGCAAAACTACTATCAAACAAGGATTTGAAGTCTTTACTATGCTAATGCTAAAATGCGCTTTAATCGCACAGAACTCACAATAAAAAAAAACTTGAATTCTTCGTATTATTTTTAGCCGTTTTCTCAGTCACTTCTAAAAAAGGAAAACACGATTGATACACAGTGATTTATAACAGGTATCTTATGAAAATCAATAAACACACCATCAAGAATAGAAATTAACTTCTCAAGGGAGACGAGTTTAAGTTGACGGGAAATAAGAGCAAGACCAGACATTAAGCCAACAACAAATCATACCCCTCCTCGACTGTGATTAATAACGACGTCTCATACCAGGATTATTATTTTCTTTATTGCTGCTGCAGTTGTTCATATCAATTTCAGTTCCATTAACTTCTAGAAGCGAAGTATCATTCGAAACTTCGTCGCAGTCTGGATTATTCGTCCAACGCAAACGTAGTTTCAAATTCGGTCCAGCAGCATAATTTTGGAACGCTGGAGATGTTTCGTTTTCCTATAATCATTTACACAAAAACGTAAGATGAATAATTACATGCCAAAAAGATAACTAATATTTTAAAAAACCAGAAACTTACTTCTAAATCGGGAATTGTTTCCCACGAAGTATTTACATGGGATATTTTAGGCGAATTTGGGGTTAACTCGTGCATCAAAAGCTGATAGTCGCCATCAGGTAAAAGACATCGGTTTAACTTATCATAAACGGTTAAATTCGTTCCATACTGAAAATCGTTACTATTATCATCTTTACCATTGGTTAGTTTACGTTTCTTCGCACTTGGTCCGTCTGATTAAAAAAGGCAACCATAAGAAATCGTTTCCATAAAGCCTTCACGACAAAATTAAAGTACTATAAATAACATACTCATTTCGACATCCTTAACAAATCCATTCTTCGCCACTGTGCCCACAAGTACTAACAAATTATAAGATTTTACAGAGTTCCCATTTGTCAAATTTAGCTGCTCGGTTGGAATAACAATTTTGGTTTTTGTTGGAGACGCATCTTCGGGGGGATTACAGGGTACGAACACAGGATCAAACTGTTTCTACAAACAACTTCCATAAAAATATACATAATACAATCAATTAAACAGCAGAATTATACACGAAAACTTACTGTTTCCACCGGGCAGTTGTTAACTTTACGTTTTTTGTTGGATACTTTCATCAATAAAGTGTCAACTTTGACTGGTTCAATATTTCCTACAAAAAAAAGAGATGAATGCAATAATAATAGCGTGAAAAAAAAATCACTGGTGAACAAATTCAAAATAACGTCGTCAAACGATGCTAATTTTGATGAAAAATTGAAATTCATACCATCTTTACTGAAGAATCCAAGGTATTTTATGGTAAGATATTCAAACTTGGTTCCGAGAGACGCTTCTCGTTTTTGGGAAAAAATTCTAGAAACAATCTGGTCTATTTTACCAGAATTAGGACTAGATTTAAGCTTTCTAGTTCTGCGTGGCATGTAGGTGATGTTTCTGTACAAGAAATACGGCTGCACAGGAATAATAACAAACTACGTCAATAAATTTTAAAAATTTCGGAGCTTGCATTGACTGAGAAGACTGCTACCGGTAAGTAATACTCGAATGATTGCTGACTTACCGAGTGCTTGAAACGAGCTCGTAAGAATTTGTAGATTTGAGTTGGTTCTGTACAACATAATACAGTATTAAATTTCCAAACAATACTTTATGCATTGGAAGTGATTTGAAAGGAAAAAAAAAAAGATATTATGTGATACCGACATTATTCAAATGACCACGAATCACTTACTTTCATAGGCTTGGATAAAAAGTTCTTGATCGGGTTTACTTTCTTGTTTCTTCGGTTCAATCTCTTTATCTCGTTTCCTGGGCGGCATAACGACGAATTCGCAAAGGTTTAAATATTTATAATTTCATAATGAACGAATAAAATTAATTAGATTTACACCGAACGTTAATGTAGGGTTTCACGAACACAACAACAATAAAAACCATGGGAGGTAGGTTCAAATGTTCAAATTTAATGGATGTAAATTTGTAAACATCAATTTTGCTGAGGCATGTTGACTAGTGATGAAGTGTTAAAATGTACATCAAAACTACACTCCACTAATTCACTTTTTTACAAGAAATCATATATTGATGGATTAATTAAGAAACTATAAGCACAATGAATCGATGATAGTCCTTCTGAAAGAAACCTAATTGTTCGAATAATAATTACTATATTTTTATTTAGTTCGCTAGTTTTCACCATTCATATTTGATTTGATATTTCCAGTAAATTTAAATTTTTTGGCGTCATTGGCAACAGTGTTGTAAAATGACCGCTATTTTTTTTTCCAAAGCCAAAAAGGTGAAAAAACTGGAAAAAACAGCTGTTTGATCCTGTTCTTCGAGGATATATATATGATGGAGACGACACGTAAGAGTTTCAACATGTGGTTGAGTGTCCAGACTATAGATGCCGCGTGTTAGTCTACGAAGTACCAAGGACTGAAAAGCCCAACCAATCGAATCGAAAACAGGTGTAAAAGTGAGGTACTTTGTACGCCAATGTTTATAAACAAAAGCACATTACAAGATCTTCCTCCAATCAGATATTTAGTTTGAAGTACACGTATTTGTAGAAGCGCTTTTTATAGATTGGACACGGAAACAAACTGCCAATGTGTCGTCTCCATCATATATAAATCCTGGAAGATCGTGTTTAATACTTCGAATAAGTAAAGTATACTGGTGGACTGATTGTCATTGTCCTAGTTTGTTCCTCAACCATAGAGTGTTTCAAAAAATGAAATTACTTCAAGATGTATATCTATATATTGTTGGGATACGATTCCCTCACTACCTCACGAACACGGAACATCACATTGACTAACACTGTATGTAACATACTATTACACTTATTCGTTTTGCATGTGGTGAAACTGATCGCCAATATAATATTCTTTCTGCCACTGCTCGACGGAGAATGTTCTCCGTTCGTCAGTCATTGTACTAACGTCGTTAATAAACATTTTCAAGATGGAAGTCCGTACTTATCTTTTTTGTGTAAAGTGATCAAACCTCACCTCAATATGATAGCAGAGCTGCGGGTCAAAAGAAATAAGGGTGGTAATTGAAATGTGATTGTGATAATCATGTAATTTATTAAAATTCGAAAGTTCGTGTTTCACACAAAATGAAAGGCTTAGTGCCGAGTGATACCTCCACGCAAAGTGGCAGGAAAAGTTAAAATTCGTGAACAAAAAAGTTCGATTCAGCGATTAAAGTAACTATCCTGAAAAAATTAAATGTTCAATTAAAATAAATCAATAAATTAAAAGTGTAATAAAAGTGAAATTAATGAAAACAACGGTAAAGTCTTGGGCGCCTGTGAAAATGTCAAAGTCCAAAGCCTGGAGAAGACAGATCAGATACGAGAGGATTTTATGGTTCGGTAGACCAGCGCACACCATCAAAAACGGTTGGCAATTGTTCATGCTTTGTTCCAGAGAGTGAAACAGCGGAAAAAGATTGAAAATTCAGAAGTCGCAGAAGCAAAAACGTCGGATTTTGGTGTCAATTGGGCAAGGTAGTAGTAAAAAAACATCAGAAAAACACGAAAACAGGACCAGAAGATTAAAGATAAGTAAAAAGTTTAAGTTAATTAATGTACATTTCGTGTGATTTTGCCCAAAATTAATCTAAAAAAATTCAAATTACAGTAAAATAATATTATATTTCAATATATTTCAGGTAAATTCTCAACCAAATCCTAAGCAAAGTTGAAACTTGAAAGGTGATATCGATAGCCTTAAAATTTTATCTTGTTAGTTGAGAATTGAAAGAAAAAGGAAATCTTTGTTGGATGAGAATTATCGAATCCAACAATAGAAAACCCACTTTTTGAACATTGACATAAGTGACAGATTTTTTCCTGTTCACATACTATAATAGATCGATTCATTTGATGGAGACTGATAAATTGTTTTTTTTTCAGTAGTCATCTTTTTCATACTTGCTAAATAATTTTGCACTGTGTACTAATTTGAACTTTAACGTGTTTGATAGAATCGTCGGTATTCTGAAACAAGACCTGGGACTTTGATTAATTTAATTTCGAACATTTTTGACAAAAAAATCACAGTAACTTGACCGCTCAAGAAGCAGAAACAACGGCGGAGAGATCACCTCATCGTAGGTAATATATTTCGTAAGATTTAATTTAGAATATTGACTAATTATTGAAAATCATATTATAGTATTTTTAACTTGCATTCCCAATCGAGCTGTTGAGACAGTGTTGTGCATTATCTTGCGGTTGAGACCGTGTTACCCCTTAGACTTAAGTTCTCGTGTTTCTGAGGTAGGAACTAAACTCCCAAACACCCAAAATCTAATAATAAAATGTCAAGATTCGATACAAAAAAGGTATTTGATGGAAGAAATTATGATGCCTGGAGGACCACGATGGTATCGACACTATATGCAGAGGGATTGTACCCAATAATGCATGATGTTGAGACCGAAGTACTGTTTTTGGGACTGGAACTAAATATTTTTTTAAACCCTGAATCTGGTAATGCTAGTTTGGCTAATAGGATGGCATATTTTCGTAACCAAGAAAAAGGAAAGGCTTTAATTTATCAGGGATTAAACAACGAACTAATAGAAAGAGTAAAAGACTTAAAAACAATAAATCAGATTCTGAAAGTTTTAGATGAAAGGTATAAAAGCTGCACGCAGGTTACATATATTAATGCGAAGCAGGCCTTTCAGAGATTAAAATTTAATAGTGATGGTAATATGAGAAGTTATTTAGATGTGTTTTCTCGATCAGCCCAAAAAATAAGGGACTGTAGTAAAAATTTAGACAAACAGGAGGAGATAGAACAACTCCTAATATCTTTGAACATGGACTATGACATGACAAGGCTGGAGTTCAATACATTAAGCCAGGATCAAAAAACGATCGAAACACTTCATGCCATGTTGATCGAAAGATCAGATAGATTATATGACGAGAAGAAATCTAGACACTTCAATAATAAATTTCGTAATTTTAATAATAATAATAGAAATCAGAGATTCCAATACGGAGGAAACTATAATAGATATAATAACACAAATAGGAATCAGAACTATAAACACAATGTAGATCAGGGGAAAATGACATATAATAATAATCAAAAGTCAGAAATGCCTCAGAATAGTAATAATAGTTACAAAAATAGAAAATATAATAATAATCAAAATCAAAATAATTTGCCAAATCCGAATAATTTAGTATGTTTCAAGTGCCATGGCAAAGGGCACATAGCTAAAGTATGTCCGTCAAATAAAGAGGGTGCAAAACCCCAAGACAAATTAGATGGTCCTGCATAAAATACGAGATATGGACAAAATAATCAAAATAATAATAATAATAATAATAAAAACAAAAAAGAACATGATGTGCAATGGTCAATGATGATCAGGTATAAGGGCCACGAGCCAAACAATAACACAAATAATAATAAATTGATAAATTTAATAACATCCAAAGACATGGAGCATGAATCAGATTCTGATTATGTTCCCCTTACCAAGAGAATAATGTTAGATGGTGGAGCTGTTGCCCACGTCATAACTGACTTGTCAAAATTGTCTAACCCCATAATGCTTGAAAAGCCTATCGAGTTAGAATGTGCCATCCAAGATACATTACTCATTGCCACACATATAGGAACTATGTTTATCAGGGTGGAAAATTTAGAGAGGAATCAAACTGTTATAAGATTAAAGAACGTACATTACGTACCATCCCTGAACGTAGACCTTATGTTGGGGATTAAAATAACAGAAAATAGGGCGCTGGGCATAGACCAAAATTTCTCTGCAGCACATATATACGTCCGCAGGACGGACGAAGTAATTTTATCGGCCCCAAAAATCTGGGGGGTATACATGGTAAAGTACAAAATTATACCGGAATCAATGGTCAATATTATAGAAAATGACGATGATTTGAATAAAATATGTCCCTATAATAATGGATCGAATAAATTGGCATGTATGCCTAACATAAATTCCCAGGATGAATGGATGGAATACGAAATAGAAGAGGAAATTATTGAGGAAAGTTAGGAGGAAGTGGAAGAGAATAGAGAGAATATCAATAATGATACACAAGAAAAAACAAATAATAATAATTTAGATAATAATAATATGATAAACACTAATGACGAATATGATAATAATAATATACAAAATAATAAAATGAATGAAGGTAGTAGTGAGATGAATGAGGAAGTAGATATAAATGAGAATAATATAACAAATAATAATAATATAATAAATGATAATAAAGAAATAAGCGTGAATATAGAGAAATTAAAAATAGATAAAAAAATTATATGGCATAGGAGATTGGGACACCTGTCAGGGAAGAATTTAAAATTCTTGACAAAAGTCTCAAGAGGTATTCCAAACGGAATTACATTTCGTGATGAAGAATTCAGTCTGTGTGAGACATATGTGAAAGCGAACTCTAAAAGATTAGGACACAGTGGAACTCGCACTAGACCAGAAAGAAAACTCGAACTTGTTTCATCTGACACAATGGGCCCCTTCTCACCAGGAATATATGGTGAAAAGTACGTTTTGATATTCGTGGATCATGCCACAAAATATACTTTTTTCTCCACTATTGAGAAAAAGTCAATGGTGTTTGAGGAATTCAAAAAACTATATATGAAATTAAAATCGAAATTTCCAGACTATCCCATAGCCACCTTAAGATGTGATAATGCTAGAGAGTATCTTGATTCGAATATGAAAACATTTTGTGAGGAAAACGGCGTGAACCTTGAGCCTGTTGTTCCGTATTCACCAGAGCTGAATGTGATGGCCAAAAGGCAGAATCAAACGATTATGGCAAGAACAAGGTCCATGTTGTTCGACTCCAATCTGGATTTCAGTTTTTGGTCTTTGGCTGTTCTGACAGCTACTTATGTTATAAACAGAAGCCCAACTAGGGCCAAGAAAGATCATAAGACCCCTTTCGAAATGTTTTACGGTATAAAGCCGGATTTATCTAATATGAGAGTTTTTGAGTCTCACGCTTTTAGACATATTCCCATAGAAGTCCATCAGCAGCAGGCCACGAGAAATAAAAGAAAGAAAACCAACATTGAACACCCAAAACTAACCCAGAGATCCGATAAAGGAATATTTGTAGGGTACACCAATAGTGGGTATCGTATAAGGGACCCATTAATCGACAAATCACATGTCACTTGTGACGTCAGATTCGATGAAACGAGGAATATAGCACAAATAGATAATAAAAATAATAACAATGAAATAATACAGGATAATAATAATATAACACAAACTGCTTTAATTCTAAACTTATTTAAATCAAGATATAAAAATTACATTGAGGACCATATTCCTCAAAAATGGGAGGATGTCGAAAACAACCCTTTTAAGGAAGAATGGCAACAAGCCATTACTGACGAGCTGAAGTCACTATCTGATATGGGCGTGTGGGAAGTTGTCCCAAGGGAGAGAAATGTGAGGTTAGTGGATACAAAGTGGTGTTTCACCACAAAACCCAACAACCAAGGCATTCACATACCGAAATCCAGGTTGGTTGCCAGAGGGTTTAAAGATCTCACTCACTATTCTCTAACTGAAACATATGCCCCGGTGATCCAATATTGGCTAATAAGGTGGATATTATCTATCACAAATAAGTATAATTTAAATATAACACAGTTCGATATAAAAACTGCGTTCCTCAATTCACAAATAAAATATCCTATATTTATATCAAAAACTAAAGGATGCCAACTAGGCGAAAATAATTGCCTAAGATTAATAAAGTCTATATATGGACTGAAAACGTCTTCCAAATATTGGTACAACTTACTGAATTCAACAATAATTCAAGCTGGATTCACCCAATCAAAAATAGATAGATGCTTATATATAAAACAAGGTAATAGTGGTGCAATGGCATTTTTAATAGTCTACGTGGATGACATATTGTTGGCTAGTAACCACAACGAGTGGACACAAGACTTAATAAATACCTTTAATAACAATTTCACACTAAAAATAGAAAATAATCCAACTTTCTTCGTGGGATTCAAAATAAATCGGAATATTTCTAGAAAACAAATCATATTAACACAGAATAGATATATTGATAAAATTCTCTGGAAATTTGGAATGACGGAATGTAACCCATCTTCCACACCTATGGAGACAGGATTAAAAATAAATAGACCAAAAAATGGATTGGATGACACCAAATATAGGGTTATGATTGGGAATTTGCTATATGTGGCAAGACTAACCCGCCCGGATATTGCCTTTGCCGTCAATTATTTGTCACGTTTTCAGGCATCCTCCAATAGTGAAGTTAAAAATTATGTTCGTCGTATCATTAGATACCTTAAAACCACAAGGGATTTCTCTCTGGTCTTCCACTCTGACCAAACACATATTAAAGCTTTTGTCGATGCGTCGTATGCACCCGACATAAACAATTCACCTATAGATATGGATAACTTGGAGAAAGGGTGATCCATAACCAGCTATATGATATTTGTTAACGGAGACTTGTTAAATTGGGCCGTTCACCGGCAGAACTCGGTTGCAACCTCGTTGACTGCAGCCGAACTAATTGCATTGAATGATGCACTAGACGACATATGTGATCTGGAGACTCCCTGAGAGTGTTTTCTCTGTAACCGACCCAGTGCAAGTCTAGGAGGACAATATATCTGCGTCTCGTATTGCATCTGGGGGAGGCCAGAAATGCTCCAAGTCTCTTGCGATCAAATGCTACGCAGTATTGGAAGCCTTCTAAAAGAAACTTATAAGTTTTAATGATATTAGGTCACATGATCAAGTCGCTGATATACTTACTAAAGCACTTGATCAGAAAACCTTCCAAAATATCATTACGAGAATACTCCGGACAAGTCAACTTTTTGGCCAATAGTCTTAATTGACATAACCCTCAAAATTTTTGATATTTGGTTTTGGACTGCAGATGGGTGTCGGTCTTTTAGCGCCTATCGTAAACCAAGCAGTCCATATGTTGTTTCACACTTCACATCATAATGTTCAATAGGTTCCCCGTCGCTGCTCTACCTCTCTTATTGATATCAGCATTCCCCAATATATACAATTGATTCCCATAATAGCATATTTATATTAAAACCCCACACGATTAATTATAAGGACATATACATATATAATAATATTATTTCTCTACAGCTGACGATGAGGAGATATTGATCTCTCCGACCTGCCATTTTTTATTTATATATTTTTTAAATCAAAATCACACAATACTTATAAAATGTGACACAATAGCAGAGGGTTAAATGTATACCTCATGTTAATAATTACACGATATATTTAAGATAGAACACTTGACACATACATCCACACACATTTTAATTGTACATCATAATACTAGTCAACGACATATTTTTTTTACTATTTTTTATATATATATAGCAATTTTATATGACACCTATATGTAATAATTTTGACTGCTATTGCTTATTTTAATATTTTTATTGTTTATATGTTTTGTTTTTTTTTTAATAATACATACAATGTGTGACAAATTTTTTTTTACTTATATGTTCGTTTGTCCGTTTTGAATCGCAGGGGGGTGTTGGGATACAATTCCCTCACTACCTCACAAACACGGAACATCACATTGACTAACACTGTATGTAACATACTATTTGTGAGAATAATAGCAAATTATATTATACGTCGACTTATTATTCTCGCACATCACATGTTGTGGCAACACTGTTTTGTTATTATTTGTAATCTGTGATATTTGTGTTTGTAACTCAACTGTGATTATATGTTTTGTATGCCTTCTCGTCGCTCATCAACCGTCGGTGATTTAACATGTCCGCTGTTATTATGTGGAATAAAATTCGTGAAATAGTGAATATTTAGTTTCTTATTTATGTGTTTGTAATGTGTGTATCTAGTCTTTGCTCAGTGTCTTCGTTAGTTAAGGTTTCATCGTCATATTTTTGTGTAGTTCGATCCGTTGGCTGTTCCCATTCTCTCACAGGTTATGGGCCCAGTTACCTGGATGTCAACGTGGTTGCCCTTGTTCTGAGTCTTCAAAGTTGTGCTGTCGAATCCTGATCGTCACTCCCAAGTAGTACCATGCCTTCTAATTTATTTTTCATTGTTTGATATGTTCGCTTCTCGATGTTCCTGTGATCTCGTTCGTGTTGAATCGTTGGTCTGATAGTTGCTGAAATTGCTGATTTGCGGTGCAACTGATCGTCGTTACCTGTTACCGAGATGGACGTGAGAAAGCAGAATACGATTGAGCCGTTCAATGGGCAGAATGGCCAAACGTAGAAGTTTAGGACGGAGCTGCTGTTGGCAAAGGAGTCATTAAGTAATATAATTGTCGATTCTTTGCCTACTGTTCGTAATAGGGGAGATGCCTGGTCCAAGTAGAATGCCAAAGCTATGTTCCTGATCGCAAACTACGTGACCGATGAATACTTGGAGATGCTTCAGACTTACACCACCGCGAAGGAGATGTTCAACGTGCTGACGAACCTGATTGACAACAGCAACAACCAGACACTGATGGATTTACGAGGTGAATTGTACACAAAACGGTATGTTTCTGGTTCTGATTTGCAGAAGTATCTGCTTGATTTTCGTGCTTGTTGTAGACGATTAACTGAATTGGGAGACCTGACAACCACAAAACAGTTTATATTGGTATTGCTGCGATCGCTGCCTGCAGAGTTTCGTCCGATCAAAGTGGTGATAGAGGATGCAGAAGTCGTCACCTGGGATGGTATGTTTATGAAGCTAAACAACTTCCAGCATGAACTATCTTCTGATAGTAAATCGACAGTGAGAGGTAACTCTCTGAATTCTGCATCTCAAAAACCTTCATCAGTGGTTGTCACTGGTGAGGAGAACGTGTTTTTCGGGAATCATAACAGTATCGGACAAAATTCTGGTTGTTAGCGGCACTTTCCGTTTTTTCGTTGTATTTAACAACAATCAAAACTCACACCCTTATCATTCACCTTTTTATTCACTTCCATTAACCTAGTAATCACTGACATTCGTTTTTTCTACTGTTTTACAATGAGTTGTTTTTAATTCAATAAAATGATTTATATTCCAGTAATTCGTGAATAATAATTCGTTTTTCAACAATGATAATTTGTTTTAACACTAACAAAACTGGTCCTTCGGGCCGGATAATTTCTACTAGTTATCTGTGCGTTTGTTCCTTTCTGTAAATTGTTTTGTTAATCAAATTCGTGAACATGGCAGAAACCACATTGAGAGATGTAAGATCCGCCAAACGTAAGTTCTCTAGTTTGAAAAATTCCCTAACTGATCTGCTCAAGAAACCTAGTCTTGAATTAGCCTGTACCATTGAAGAATTCGTAGCAGAACTCAAAGATTCCAAAGTGAGATATTCCAATGCTGTTGATGCTGCTATTGACTCTTTAGATCGTACAACTAATGGAAAGGAAAAAGAAGCTGATTCCGTTGAAGATGCCCTGCTTAAAGAATTAAGTGAGGTAACTAATTCTGTTTGTTCTCTGTCCGGTAAAGCTAAAACTGCAATTAGCACACTCCGTGAAGCTGTGAATCGTGATTCCATATTAAATTCTTCATTTTTGAGTGGTAACGCTAGTAATTCCCATAAGCCCAAACTCGAAAAATTAAACATTCCAAAATTTGATGGCGATCGTAAAAATTGGACTCAATTCAAGGAACTATACTTGAATTTAGTTCATAATGATCCTGATTTAACCAATGTTCAAAAGTTGACATATCTGAAGCAGAGCATGGTAGGCCAAGCTGAAAAGCATGTCAAGGACGTTCACCTGCGTGACGAGTCTTATATTGAAGCGTGGAATCGATTGTTATCACGTTTCGACAATACTTGTGCCATCGTAAAATCCTACTTTAACGATTTGTTTTCTGTCAAAAAAATTAAGAATGAATCTCAATTACCAAATCTTCTTGATAAATTTGATCTGCCAATCCGTAATTTGAAAGCTTTAGGCGAAGCTACCGAAAACTGGTCGTCTATTTTAGCGTATATGCTCTATTCCAAATTAGATTCCATTTCAAAACGCGACTTCGAAAATTCCTCTGAATGCGGTAGTAAATCATTCTACACATACAAAGCAATCCGTGATTTTGTATCCAAACGTGCCATCTTGATCGAAGATCGTGAACCCGAACCAAAATTGGAAAAACCCATCAAAGATCGAGAGAAAAAATCATTCAACACCTCTACTAGTTCTATCGCTAAATCCCTGCCCTGTGTCGTTTGTAATGGTTGTCACAAAATCATCGAATGTGAGAAATTTTCGAGTCTCACCCCAAGTGAACGTTTTGAAATTATTCGTCGAAACAAAATGTGCGCCAATTGCTTCTACATCGGTCATCAATCCAAGGACTGTCGCAGTTCAAAAACCTGTAGATCGTGCGATAAAAAGCATCATACTTTGCTACATTTTGATCGTAAACTGTTGCAATCCTATTCTGGTGTATCGACTGATAATGCTAACAATTATTCCAGCCCGACGTCTACTTCTAGCAAAGAAGTCGATAAACCTAGTTCCGATAAATCCTGTAATTTTGCGCAGCTTGAAAAGAAAGTCGTTTTGCTTCCCTCTTCTACAGTTAAATTCCAGTGTGGCGAAATTCAAGTGGTAGGACGTGTGCTGTTAGATGGCTGTTCTCAAGCTACTACTGTATCCCAGAGTTTTGTACACCGATATAAGTTGCCTACTAGTGCATTAGCTTCTGAATCGTCTATTTCCGGTTTTGGTGGTTCGTCCATTTCTACTCGAAAAGGCTGTATTATCCACCTCATTTCTCGAGTTGAAAATTTTCAAGTAGAGATTGAAGCCAATGTTGTTCCGTCAAGTGCTATCGGGTATCGTATTCAGCAGCTGTCCGTCCCAATCCTGTACAAAAATTTTAAAAAGTTTGATATGGCAGACATAGCGTACACAAATTCCGAGATCAACATTCCTGGTGCTGATATCTTGCTTGGCGCTGAATATTACGAGCAGTGCACTAAGAGCAGCAAGATAGAAGTTGAAGGCGTTTTCCTCCGAGATACTCACTTTGGCTGGACTGTATCTGGTCCTGTAAATCAGATGGTGTCCAATATCGTGACTACAAAATTTTGCAATCTATCAGTAGTCAATATTCAGTCACAACTCCAGAAATTTTGGGAAATCGAAGATGTGAATGCTGTCGCTATTGCTCATAACGAAGACGGAGAATGTAATCGTCATTTCCTGAAGAATTATTCATTTGCTCCCGATGGTAAATTTGTAGTCAAATTACCATTCAAGGTTGATAAATCCAAAATTGCCGATAATAAACAAGTCGCCTTATCCTGCCTCCATCGGTCTGAACGTAATTCCAATCCTGACCTCAGAACAGGCTATATCAACTTCATACGCGAATACATCAAATTGGGTCATATGACACTTTCGACTTCTATTCCGGATAATCCAAGTTACCACATCCCGCATCATTGTATACTACATCCTTCTAGTAGCAGTACTCCGTTGCGTGTTGTGTTCAACGCATCTTCGGCTGTTAAAGAAGCAATATCCCTCAACAAAGGTCTAATGCGAGGCCCAGTTCTACAACGGGATTTATTCGACATCCTAGTCACCATGCGTTCCTACAAATTTGTCTTCTGTGCTGACATCTCAAAAATGTACCGTATGGTTTGGGTACACCCTGAAGACCGTGGCATGCAACGTATTGTGTGGCGTGAAAAACCAACCGATCCAATCCAGGAGTACGAACTAAATACCGTTACATATGGTATAAAACCCGCATCGTTTTTAGCAACAAAATGTTTGGATCTCATCGCCGATGCTGTTTCCAAAACAAATCCAGAAGTGGCAAGAATCATCTGTAAAAATTTCTACATGGACGATTTGTCGGCTGGTGCCAATACGTTACCGGAGTTGCTGTCGTTACAAGCTGCGATCCACAATGCTCTCAAGGAGAGAGGTTATGAACTCCGTAAATATACCTCAAACAATCCTGACTTGTTGAATATCATTCCGACCGATTTACAAGTGTTTGACCCAAATTCCGTAAACTTCGACGACAAATCTGTCAACGTAGCAATCCTAGGTATTGCCTGGAACCCAAAATCCGATGTTTTCCACATAAAGCTGAACACCGAGTCATTCTCCGCAGATGTACAACCTACCCGACGTAATATACTTTCTTATATATTGCGTACGTTTGACGTTTTGGGATTTATATCCCCTGTTTTAATTCGTGGAAAGCTCATTCTACAGAAAGTTTGGCTGGAAGGAACGTCTTGGGACGATCCTGTCTCCGAATCATTAAGTGCTTCGTTCGTCGAATATATGCGTGACATTGAAAATTTAAAATCATTCAAAATTCCTCGTTCAATTTTTAACGTACAAATCCGCGAATTAATTGCTTTCTGTGATGCTAGTGAAAAATCTTATTGTGTCGTGCTGTATTTACAGTCATCAAATGAATCTTCTGAAACTAGTCTTAAATTCATTTGTTCAAAAACTCGTGTCGCACCCATTCGCTCGTTAACCATTCCAAAACTCGAGCTACAAGCTGCCAAATTGCTTGCTGATCTGGTCAAACGTGTATCCGAAAATTTACGCATCCCCTCTTCGAATATTCATGCCTATTCCGATTCATCTGTAACCCTTTGCTGGCTGTCAAAACCTTCCTCCAACTGGAAAACTTTCGTCGGTAACAGAGTTCAGAAAATAATGGAGATTGTGCCATTTATCCAGTGGCATTACGTGAAAACATCAGACAATCCTGCCAATTACGGAACACGCGGCTTAAGCGTCAACCAGTTTCTACATACCAAGATGTGGCTCAACGGTCCCAAGTTCCTATTGCAACCAAATTCATTTGACTACTACTCCATCCCAAATTCCGATACTCAAGCGTTACTTGAGAAACGTAAAAGTAAAAGTTGTTTTAACGTTTTCAAACTTGATAATTTTTTAACCAAATTTTCATCATTTAACCAATTAATCCGAGTACTAGCTTATGTGTTGCGTATTGTTTGTCATAAACCAAGTCCACATTTATCAATTGAAATAACCGAATTCAATAGTGCATTTAACGTAGCTGTGCGTATTGACCAAATGTGTTCATTTAACGAAGACTACTTCCGTTTAAAATCTTCACTTAAATTGAAAAAGAAAAGTGTTCTTAATTCGTTAGCACCATTCCTTGATGAAGAAAATGTCTTGCGTGTTGGCGGACGTTTAAAAAATTCCGATTTTCCATATAAGGAGAAGCATCCCATAATTCTCAGTTCCTCATCATACTTCACAAACCTATTCATCCGCCACGTACATGAGAAATATCTGCACGCTTCCAAATCATTTTTATCGTCCTTCTTTGCAGGCAGATTTTGGTTCACTGGTGGTAGCACCAAACTAATCAAGAAGGTAGTCCAAAATTGCGTAACCTGTACCCGTTTAAGAGCAGAAAACCATGTTCAACTAATGGGTCAATTGCCAAAGAGTCGAGTCTCCATATCCCGTCCGTTTACTCATGTCGGTGTTGATTTTGTTGGACCCTTCACGTGTAAATGTGTAGCTCACCGTACCACTCGTTATTACAAGGTGTACTTAGCAGTATTTGTATGCATCACCGTTCGAGCCATACATCTAGAGATTGTTTCCGATTTGTCGACTGCTAAATTCCTAGAAGCCGTTCTACGATTCATTTCCAGGCGCGGTATACCCAGCAAGCTGTATTCCGACAACGGCACTAACTTTGTCGGCGCCAACACGTATTTCAAATTTGAGCGTGAGAAATGCATCCAGTTTGCCACCAATTGACAATTCCAATGGGAATTCATCCCTCCTCGTGCGCCTAATTTTGGGGGCCTATGGGAGGCTGCAGTACGCTCTGCCAAAACACACGCTATCAAAATTACACATGACAGTGTGTTATCATTTGAAGAATACAATACATTGTTCACAACCATCGAAGCCGTGATGAATTCCCGACCTTTGTGTTACCGTACGATGCCTTCTCAAGAATCTGAGTCCATTACACCAGCTCATTTTCTCTTAGGCCAATCACTCGTCACTCCACCTGTGGTCTGTAACGATCAAAACGTTACACTCTCGTCGATTGATATTGGTCAACCAGCTGGTCAATTCCTTCTGGACTGTTTGGTCGAAGGATTACTTAAACCAAATGCAACAACGTCATAAATGGCAGCAAAAATTACCTAACCTAGAAGTCGGCCAAATGGTATTTGTCAAATCCGAATCTACAAAACCCTTCGAGTGGCCTCTTGGGTTGGTAGTCAACGTCTACACCAGTTCCGATGATGTGGTCTGTGTCGTCGACGTCCGTTTCAATAACGACACCAAGAAACGAGCTGTTTCATCATTAATTGCATTACCGTTAGATGAATAATTTTTGTAATTCTTTTTTTTTCTTCATAGTTTTTGTTATTTTGTTTATGAATAAGTATCCATATTCATCCTGGGGGAGTGTGTTAGCGGCACTTTCCGTTTTTTCATTGTATTTAACAACAATCAAAACTCACACCCTTATCATTCACCTTTTTATTCACTTCCATTAACCTAGTAATCACTGACATTCGTTTTTTCTACTGTTTTACAATGAGTTGTTTTTTAATTCAATAAAATGATTTATATTCCAGTAATTCGTGAATAATAATTCGTTTTTCAACAATGATAATTCGTTTTAACACTAACACTGGTAATAATAATAGTAATAGTAATTGTTTTTATCGTGGTAGGTCCCAAAATCAAAATAATAATCGTGGTTTCAATCGAGGTAGAAGTAATAATCACAATAATAATAACTTTTATAATTCATCTTCCAATAATGAAGGTCATAACTATAATAATAATCACAATTCTAACTCACAAAGCAATAATAATTGTGGCGACGGGTGGTCGATGACGAACGAGTGTGTATTACACACTCGTCGACCACCTAGCGGGCCAGTGGGGTAAAACCCACGAACTACCTTTTTGTGCTCACGGCTGTATATTTCGTCTGTACAGCTTAATTATTTACTGGGCTCGGCCCACACACATACGCATCTGTATATTACGCAACCGACCTGATTGGTATTTGTGTGGTGTCGTGTACGTCTACACACACACCCACAAGTGGTGACCTCCGACGTAAGTATTATTTTTGTTGTTGACATTTACCGTCGACGGGGGAAGGAACCGTCACCTCCTTCCCCACCGCTTCCGACTAGCTCAGAAACAACCAATCGGCTCTCAACAGCTGATTTTCCCTAACCACGCCCCTTCTTCAAACGTTGGCATACCCGCCAACAATCGAAGAAGGAACTCAGTCGGCTCTCGTCAGCCAACGGAGAATGTTCTCCTTCTCCCTCCCCTTTCCCTCATTGCTTGTCGGTACTTAAGTACCGACCAACGTCCATAAAAATCAGTCGGCACTCAGCTGCCAACGGAGAAGGTTCTCCTTCTCCTTCCATTTCCATCTCCCTATTTTTCCACTTTTCCCTCTCCTCTTCCCAGGCTCGACGTCAGTACACAAGTACTGACCAGCCATCCCAAAGAGAAGCAAACAGTCGGCAATCAGCTGCCGACGAGGAAAGTGCAAACTTAGCCTCTGTTTTCAATTATCTCCATGGCCTCCAAACTAACCCCATCATCCCTCGATGACCTGGTTCTCCCGCTGACGCCTGCGAAGGCTACAGTCAGCAATCCTCCCAGGAGGACGGAGAACCAGCCCAACCCCACGTCTGCCATCCACTCAACGCCGCATGTCAGCATGCGTTCGTCGACTGTACCAACGAACTTGGCGATCCCGCAGTCCTCTACGCTTGTAAATTTCGGCCCGTTCCTCGACAACTACCTCCCGGGCGAGGAACTTTCGGTCAACCAGCACCAGCCAGTTGACAGTTCCACGCTGAGGCTGTCGCCCATCCTCAATCGGCAATTGCACCGGCAGGAAGTAAATTCCGCCGCGACTACCGTCTCACCCTCCTTACAAGCCCACCCACCACGGTTATTAACAGGCCTTCCCCCGTTCAACGCCGAGAATGTGCGTCTCTGGCTGCAGCAGATCGAGAATCTTGCTCGCGCCAGTGGCAATACCAGCGAGTCTCAGCTCTACCTGGCGATCTCCGGCCACTTGCCGACCCAGGTAGCCAATGCTGTGTCAGAACTACTCTACAGTTCCGACGACTCGCTGCACACTTGGTCGAACCTCCGAAATCAGATCCAACAGGAGTTTTCCCCTGCCTCCTACACCTGGATTAGAACTCTGTTGGAAAACACCCATCGTCAACCTTCTGAGAGGCCCTCAGCATACCATCGCCGCCTCGTTACCCTAAATGAAGGAAGAGTAAATGACGATGTCCTCCGTAACCTTCTTTTCCAATCCCTCCTGGTCAATATCCCGCCAAACATTGGCCATGACAAAGCCCGCAACCTCTTGACAGGCAGCGCTTGAAGCTGACGAGGCAATAGCTCTCGAGCAAACCTTTCCGTCAACATCCCCTGCAACCAGCACCATCTCCGCTATCGCAACTCCCACGGCACCCCCGTCGACAGCACCAACGGCTAATTCCTCGGAGTTAGCTACCATTACCCAGCTGCTTCAACAGCTCTTGGCTGGAAAACAGGTGAGTTCTGTCGACCCCCCAAAAAACCCTGCCCCGTTCCCCGAACATAGGCGTTCGCGTTCACGCGATGCCAGGTCCAGAGACAGATCGCGCTCTCGTGACTCTAGCTCCAGTCGTTCGAAACCACGGACGACGCTACGAGTCATCGATGGTAAGAGACCGGTAAATACCCGCTCTCCCTCCCGTTCCCGCAATGGCTACTGTTGGTATCACAACAGTTCGGGAGGAAATCACGCAACTGCTCTGACCCCCCATGTTCATGGTGGGACAAACCCCAAAATCGCGACCACCGCGATTCCAAATCCCCTACCCGTTCGGGAAACGAGTAAACGAGTCAGTCAAGACGGCACTCCCACTCATTTTCAATTCAGTCCGTCTATTTGTGGAAGATCTGCTTAGCGAGCATCACTTCCTGGTTGACACTGGCGCGGAGATATCGGCTATACCTCCAACCGCTGAAGACCGGAAATGCAACGCTAAGCTCCAAATCTACGCTGCGAACCAAACTCCAATTAGTACTTACGGAGTTTTGCTGGTGCAGGTAGATTTTGGCCTTCCGCGAATTCAAGTGGGCCTTCATCAATCGCCGATATCGCTGATCCATCATCGAGCAGGCTTCCTTAGCCACTACCAACTGCTTCCCGATGTCAGCGAAGGTACCTCCTTGATAAGACCACAGGACTTGCCGTTGTAGGTAAACCCTCCCATCGAGTTTTTTTCTATCCCCCGAGATTTGCCTTACCTGCATTGCCCACTCAAATAGTCGATTCCAAAAAATCCTCTACAAATTTCCCGGCTTAACCGGTAAAGAAAGGCTTACAACCGAGGATTTGCCCCTACCAAAGTCACCCACGATATCGAAACTGTAGGTCGACCGGTGGTTTTGCCGTGCCCGTCGTCTACATCTCGAGAAGGTTAAAGGCAGCCCTCCTTCCTTCAGAACCATGCTCGAACGTGGTGACTGCCGACCCTCCAAAAGTGCCTGGTCATCCCCCTTGCATATGCACATGAAGCCCGACAAAACATGGCGCATGCTTGGTGACTACAGAGCACTCAACGCACGAACTATCCCCGACAAGTACCCTGTCCCGAATATTATGGATTTCCACGCCAGACTAGAGCTGGTGCCAAACTATTCACAAAATTAGATCTCGTGCGGGCGTTTAACCAAGTCCCGATGACCAAAGAACCATCCCCAAGACAGCCGTCATAACCCCCTTCGGTCTCTATGAATTTCCCTATATGCCCTTCGGACTTCGAAACGCCGCCCAAACCTTCCAACGGTACATTGATGGATTGTTGCGAGACATCAACTACGCTTACGCGTACATCGATGACATCCTCCTTACCACCTCCAACCCCGATAAGCTCGAAGAACGTGTTACCAAGGGTCATACGGCGTATCGACAACGCTGGCCTCACTGTCAACGGTAACAAGTCCGAACATGAACGTGAAGAGCTCACCTTCCTTGGCCACCGAGTCAACAGCTCAGGTATCAAACCCTCCCCAAACGTGTCCAAGCTGTCTTGATTTCCCACTTCCCAAAACCGTTCATGACCTTAGGCGCTTTCTCGGAATGGTGAATTTCTACCGGCGTACAATTAAACATTGCGCTCACATTCAGAGTAAACTTTTCGCGCTTATCCACTCCAAAAAAAACGTGACAAAACCCCGATAATTTGGACTGACACTGCCAAAACCGCCTTCCGCGACCTAAAGCAGGCGTTAGCAAATGCTGCTCTTTTGGCGCATCCCGAGTCCAAACAACTCGTCTTGGCAACCGACGCGTCTAACCATGCGATAGGGGCTACCCTCTATCAACACGGTGCCGGATCGCTAGAGCCTTTGGCATTTTTCTCCCGCAAATTATCTGACACCGAACGCCGATATCCGACATACGACCGCGAATTACTCGATGTTTTTGCAGCGGTGAAGCACTTCCGTAACCTGGTCGAAGGGCGTGTTTTCTCCGTCTATACGGACCACAAGCCCCTCACGACTGCCCTGTTTCAGGCGTGCGAGAAAGCTTCACCACGCCAGCAAAATCAACTAGAGTATATCTCGCAGTTCACAACGGATATTCGCTATATCAAAGGAGAGGACAACATAGCCGCAGATTGTTTGTCACATATATCAATCTCCGCCATTACCTCTCCCTGTGTTGTGCCATACAATGAAATGGCCCTTTGCCAACAACACGACCCCCAACTCGCCCAATACCTCGCAGACCCCAATTCTGCCCTCATCCTCGAATCGTTCAGAGTACCCGGACACACGTTACTTTTAACGTGCGACGGCTACCCCCCTATTAACAGAGGGCGGTAACGGCGATGAACCGTCGTCCTCGTGTAGACAACCATCGCTCCCCCTCTCCCACCTTTTCTTCCCCGACGTCACCAGCTGACATCACCCCGTCTCCTTCCTCCACGGCTACTGCCACCTTTCCACCGGTGAAGCAGACATCGCCTGTAACCTCTAATCGATCAAGTATCGGCGTCACCCGTGACGCTTACCTCTGTCGGACCTGCACAAGAGGGTACACGCCATACTCCTTCTCGAGTACCGCAACGGCGATCGACGCTGAGGCAGGGTGGAGTCTGCTGCCAGGGGTCGAGGTGTGCCACTTCGACAGTACCGGCCTGCTCCTGGAGCGGCACGGGGCTCTGAGCTCATACAGCGTGGCCTTGTCCGTAGCTCTCGTTCTCGAGTCTTGTCCCGCTCCCCAGGAAGACCGCGTACTCGTTGGAGACGCCACCTCACGCTCGGACCGCTGTACAATTAAGCAATGCGCGGATTGACACCCGCACATTCGCTGAAGTTGTACAGCGCGTTCAATCTAAGAGACCTTCGCCCGGTCCTAAACCGTCTTCCTCGGCGGGACTCCCCTCTGGGGAATTCCCGCCGCTCAAGATGGTTCAACAGATTGAACCGCTTCCCCTTTGGAAGCGCCGAGCGCAAGCGACTGCTACGTTGCGTACCAGCGGTTTCAAACGTCCGTCTGCAGCAACAAAGCAGTTCCCCCAACCGTCGACTTCCAAAGTTGCGGAGGCACCAGTAGCCTCGCAAACGGCATCGTCAGTCCCGAAAGGCAAGTCGCCGTTACTTCGCCCTTCGGTCGCACCAACTGCCTTGGAAGAGACAGCGATGGACGTTGACCCGACTCCAACCCCAACCGTCCATCTCCCCCAACCCCCACGTCGGTCCCTCAACGCGTACTCTCACCAGTACGTGAAGAGGTCAAACCGACAGAAAGTGCTGCCGTCGATAATAACTCCGTTATCGACTTAATGGCAACACCTTCGCCGGAGAAGTCCCCGAGTCACAGCCGTCCACCTCTCTTGGTAAGAGTCCCCTGGCTGTTGACAAACCGGCGAAACGTCTCCGTTGAATCGTAAGGCAGGGGGCCGGCCCGGCGTGAAGCTCGCGCTCGCGGTCTCTCTTACATGGAGCTCAAACGGGACGAAAGACGCGGCAAAACCCGGACCCAAACTCCCGCACCATTACCGGCTTCCATACAGGAGCCCGCCCCGTCTGTAGTACAGCCCCCTGTACTGCAACCGGTGGTTCCTCCTGTACCGCGGAATCAATCACTGCAGCCGTGGGAGCAATTTACCGCTGCCGTGCTCGCAGTACACAACGCCCTGTCGCTCGCCCTAGTGACAACCCCGATGCCTCTCCCCAAGTTGTAATGCCTCCACCCGGAATTCCCATTCCCCCGCATCTACAACTTGCGGCACCGGTTTATCCTCCGGCCATGGTAATGTCGCCTTTAATGGCGTCACCAGTTACCTACCCGCCACCCCTCATGAGCATTCCCACGTCTCGTCCCCAGACTCCGCTCATGAGACCCCAAACTCGAGTGCACCCTTCTCCACAGCCTCAAGCACCCCGAACTCGTCCTTCCCAACCCACACTCCGGCAAACTTGGTAAGTCCAAACCGAAGAGACCTGGCGACCCTACTATGTGAACATCCGTGAGCATAGTAGCGAACGCTGCGCCACACTTGACTGGCGTCATAGGTCACCGTAAGTTCCTCGGAAACTTACTAGGAGGAGAGTGGTGTGGCGACGGGTGGTCGATGACGAACGAGAGTGTGTTACACACTCGTCGACCACCTAGCGGGCCAGTGGGGTAAAACCCACAAACTACCTTTTTGTGCTCACAGCTGTATATTTCGTCTGTACAGCTTAATTATTTACTGGGCTCGGCCTGCACACATACGCATCCGTATATTACGCAACGACCTGATTGGTATTTGTGTGGTGTCGTGTACGTCTACACCACACCCACATAAAATAATAATTTTAATGGAAATGGTCGTAGTTCTGGTAATGACAATGGACATTCGATTAAATGTCACTATTGTAATAAGATTGGACATATAGCAAAAAATTGCTATGTTAAAAATAGAAATAATAATAACGATAATTGTAGTAGTAATAGTAATAATGGAAATCGTTCTAATGACCATGCTACTAATAATAATAATAATAGGAGCTCTGCACAGATGTGCAACGAAAATTTTAATAATAATGACGATTGCTCAGATGTGGGTTATAGTTTCACAGTAAATAATAATAGTAATAATAAAGTTGATGATTTCTGTAATGCAAAGGAAGATATGAATTTGATGCCTCAAACCACATTCGTAGTAGACAGTGGATGCACAATTCACATTAACGATATAAGCTTGTTCAGTGACTACATAGACTTGATTAAACCTATAGTATCTGTGTTGCGAAGAAAGGAGTTTCGCTTTCCGTTACATCTGTTGGTACGGTAAAATATAAAATTGTT
>WOFM01002377.1:0-54831 GCA_011428145.1 Ericerus pela
TTTTAAGTGAGGTTTATAAGTTTAGTGGAGTGGGGGTAGATGGCTTCACTGAACATCATGTTAAAGTTAAACATAGAGTATTGTGCCCCTAGTATTAATTCATAATTATGTTGAGGAGAGATGAAATCTTTTGAAAAACAAACAGTGAAAACAAATGTTAACTCAAATTATTTATTTACAGCATGTAACATCAACTGACAAATGGAGAACATTCTCCATTAATCAAAGGTGGAAAAATATTGAGAGGCGGCAACTAGTGTCGCCACATATGAAATATGGAAATGTTACATATATATTATTTACAAGTTAGGTATAAGTCTATATCATTATATTTGTGAGGCAGTGAGGGAATCCTATCCCAACAAATTATGCTGGTTGGTTGAAAATACATATCATTATAGGCTTTTTTTTTCCACATTAAAGGAAAAAATGCATCTGGTGGGCATAGATTTTCTGCACATTCGCAGAAAGTCTTTTTTTTGTGTTATCTGCTCGTTCGAATTTCCATTTTCCAGTCATCAACATTTCAAGAATTGAGAACTTTGTAGAGCCATTGGGTTTGTTTCTTTGCCACACGGTGTCAAAACTAAAAGGTACTATTCTGATTTTGCAAGATAAATGCACCAATTGAAAAGCGGAATTGGTAAGAAAGTCGTGGAATAGCTTTTCTCAGTTTCACCTTCGTGTCGTTATTTTTAGCAAATAAAATTATTGCTATGAGTGATTGAGGTGTGATCTGTGATAAGTGTGAAATGTCTGAAATCATGAATTGGTTTATTGGTGTGGTAGGAACAGGAAGTTAAGAACTTTGATAAGAATGTAGTTCATTCATTTTTGGGATTCGAGAATCGAGACTCTTCCTCTTCTGAATTAACCTATTATCTTGAGAAAAACTTTTTATTATTCGCAAGTAAATCAATCATTCACCAATATAATATGAATCTAATTTGCTTCAATAACAAGTATTTAAATAGCGTACATCGATGAATTTGTATCTCGTTCTCAATTGAAGATGCGTTTTCCTGTTGATGTCGTTGTACCTTTGTTCACTCGGAAAATATATTCCTGGAATCATAAATTGTATTCTTAATTCGGTAAAACATTATTTTATGTTTACATTTTTCAAATCATATGTGTTATTTTATTATATGAGGTTCTATGTTACGAACCGAAATAGGGACTTACGTATCTGAAGTGTTATTACAGTTTTATTTTTAGAACATTTGTGGTGATACAGAATTTCGGGTTGCGCTATGTATCGTTACATTTTACATTAATATGAACAGAAGTAATTAATGTTACTATTCATTTGGAAATATGTAGGTTATCAGTTATACTAATGAATCGTCGGTGAAGTGTTACTGTAATCTCATCAGCTGATTCATTTTCCTTCCATTTTTCCGACATGAGATTCGATACATTATTTTTTATGTATACCTTATGAGACATACTTCCATTTCGGGCTATAAAATGATTAATTATTTTTCAATTTTTAATTTTTTCCGTCAAGGTTTTAGTATTTTTCGATTATAAGCAATATGTCCGACGACGAAGAAAAACCTCCAGCTCCACCAGTGAGACTTACTAGTAACAGGTATGTTAATTATTTTCTTGATCTAAATTACGAAAGTTTCGGTGAAATTTAATGTGTGCATGTCTTTCAGCTTTCGTCTGGCGAGAGGAGATTCGTCTCCGAATATTCCTCTTGACATGAGACCGCTTCCAAAAGAACCTGATACAGATGAAAAGAGAAAGAAAAATTCCAAAAATAAACCAATTCGATTAAAAGGGAGTAAAATAGAGAATGAAAAACCGAACATATCATATCCTACAAATTTTGAGCACACAGTTCACGTCGGTTTTGACGCGCTTACTGGAGAATTCACAGTTAGTATTTCTGGTTTCTTAAAAAAATTTGTTGTTTTTCACGCGCACTTCGCTTTCAACTTTCATATTCCACTTAATTTGAAACATTTGTAGTATTATTTTTCGCTCAACACGGATGAAAAATTTTTTATAAAATGTTTGATCTTTCCTTTAAGAATGTTTTGTCGAATGAGAATGCTGAACATGATGGTGTGAAAGAAACAAAAAAGAAGATAGTAATCGACTGGCTTGCAGCAACTAGTATAATAGAATTTGAAGAAGAAAAAACTAGCATTGCAAGTTATACTAGAAAATATAGGTTTTCTTAACTAGAAATATTCAAATAAATGCAATAAAAAAATGAAAATATCAAAAGTATTTGCCAGAATGCTGGGTAAAAATTCCGTTTAATGAAATGTTTCGAAAATTCATAATGAATTGTATTGCGAGGTTTTAAAATACGTGTTCCAGTTAATAAATGATTGCTTATAACAAATAGAAAAACAGCAACCCTGCTTTCCCCACAGATTTTTTGTTATATATGAAATTTTTTATTGTTGGCCATAGTGGAAAATTTTTTCATATCATTTCCGCAGATAAACCATTTAGCCGATTGAAATAAAATTTTCAGAATGATGGAATATATTTAGTGTTTTTACCAAATTTTTTGATTATTGCTTAACAATCGTGCATTTTAGAACTATTTAAGCTCCAAAAATGTTGTATAATAGGATGTACAGGACACTCTATCTGGCCTTTCTGAACAAAAAACAGCAGAGTTCCTTGTCCAGATCCAAATAAGTATACCAAGTTTCATAATTATCGGATGAAAATTTCGATATATACCTAATAAAATCGAAATCTGGGTGTATATACATGAATTTCAACTAATAGTGCCAAAAGATTCTTGTGGTCATGAGACGAAAAACAAATCTACCTCCGACCTTAGGTCTCAATACCAGATTAATTTTAATATGTAGATTTTATGTAAAAACCTACATAAAAGCATCGCAAGAGCATGAATTTTTGATTTTTATAAAAGTTTCAAATTCCCTGAATAAAATTTATTTTATGATTTATTCTGGAATTATTACTAACAATATACGTGGTAATGTTTGTTTCAAGCTGCCTTTGAAAGTAAGTACTTGGAATCACGTTAGTAATCCAAAATTGTTAATCCAGTTTCCACCTATCATGCTCCTTAATATTCAGAACTAGTTATTGCTTACCAAGATATATAAAGTATTAAATAAACTCGTATCTCCTGTGTTTACAAGTAGTTCCCAATGTGTGACAAAATGCACCGTAGTTTAACTGGTTTACGTTCTTTTCAATCGGTTAAAAAATCCAATATTTAATGAAAATGTCGCCAATTAGTGTCGGGAAAGAGAGATGAATTATGCTGAAATAATTTAAACTAATATTACATTATGTTTTAAGGGTATGCCGGAAGCTTGGGCTCGACTTCTGATGAGCTCGAATATCAGCAAACAAGAGCAGAAAAAGAATCCTCAAGCTGTGTTGGACGTGCTGAATTGGTTCGACAATTCAAGCAAAGAAATAAAAGGCTCCAAGTATATGACAACAACGAAAATGGTCGGTACGTATCCTCTTCCGTTACTTCGCATTTTAGATTTGATCATATTTCTGGCTTTTCGTTTATGCTTTATTTAATATGTTGGAATTCTTGCAGCTGGCACTGAAGTATCCAGATCAAATACGCGACATGGTGAGAGTGGTTCGTCGCAAAGTCAAAATTCTGGTTTTAGTCAACCCTCCAGTAGTACGCTATCATCGGCAACACCAACAGACACCGAAGGTACCACAGGTATCCCGTCCGAAGATGAACCGTTACCACCGCCCATTGCTGCGAGACCTGAACGTACAAAGTCAATTGTAAGTAATCTTCAAATATTTCTGTGTGGATCAGCGAAATTGATAAAGTGAGAGTCGTTTATTTTCAGTACACAAAACCAGTGGAAGAAGAAGTTCCGGAAACTGTACCCAAAATCACCAATGGAACTGTACCATTTTCGCCTGTACTAGATAACAATAAGAATGCTTCCGTTCCTGTCGTATCACCTATATCGTCATCTGTGATATCGACATCCGTTAATTCTTCCACAACAACACCAGCTAATGGCACCGCTCAGAGGCGTAAAAAATGTCAGATGAAGAAATACTGGAGAGATTGCGTACGATCGTTAGTATAGGTGATCCGAATAGAAAGTACACCAAAATGGAAAAAATTGGACAAGGGTAAGGTGATTTGTTACAGCGTTTAGGAATTCGTATCCTGTTACTGGCTTTACAAGAATTAAATCTCTTGACATCCCAAGTGAATTGTGTAGTCCCTTGTCATTTTTTGATGGAAACTTATGGAGCTATAAAAATATAATAAATTCAAATTGTCAAGGCCCGGTTATTTTGCCGTACGTCTCTTTCTTGGCTGCCTATCTAACATCCAAATCGTAGATTTTGTTAACCTCTTTCCGTAGTTTCAGCTCAGAGATCGAATCAGATTTCAAATTATTCATATTTAAAAATGGATTGTTTGTATTATTGATCATGAGTCCGTTTGAGTATTTTTTTGTTTCGGATATTTAGATCTTTTTTTTTTTTCGTTTTCTTTTACTAAATCCTTAAGTATAACTTTTCTGTCCTTCTGAATACATTATATCTTTTTGGTATGGGTAAAATAAATTGTAATCTTGTTCCGAAGTATCAAATCACAATTTTTCAATTGGACTGAAATACACGTCCATAAAATTTTATTGTATTTTTAGCCAGAATATTTTTTTTTTCTCAGTAAATAGAAGGTTTCTGTGAAACTTGAAATCATTAATACTTTTAGGAGAATAGTACTAGAGGATATGTATGGTGTAATGGTTAGCGTGCTTTGCCTTTCAACCGGAAGGTCGTAGGTTCGACTCCAGCCGCATCATATTCTCTATCCAAAAAGGCAATGTATTCGGTAGATTTGTTGGAGCCTTTCACTGCGATTGGAAAACTCATGTTGGGAGACTACTGATTATTAGATCCCGACTCTTCTTCTCTCCTCTTATCTCACCCAGACTTCAAATAACCTCTACATAATATTATATTCTGACGTTTTGTCTTCAATTGTAAAATTTAGTCTTACAAAAAAAAAAAAAAAATACACTGATATTAAACAAATTAAAAACACTTGATTTTTGACTGGCTATAAACCATAATTCCCATTCTTCTAATCCGATGTATTAAAATTAACTGCCTTGTTTTTCAATGTTTCATAGAGCTTCCGGTACTGTGTATACTGCCATAGAAACGTCAACTGGTATCGAGGTTGCGATCAAACAAATGAATTTATCGCAGCAGCCGAAAAAAGAACTTATTATCAACGAAATATTAGTCATGAGAGAGAACAAACATCCAAACGTTGTTAACTATCTCGATAGTTATCTAGTCGGTGACGAATTATGGGTGAGATGGTATTACATTAACTGAGGAGTGATACTGTTAAAATTCTAAAATTTTTATTCCGAACGGTAGTTTTATTCCTATTTTATTTGACCAGAGGTTAGATTAAAAAAGTGGTCGATTTTTTTAATCTACTTTCGATATTATGGTGTCCCAGATATCAGAAAACTTGAGAATCTCAAAAATGCATCCAATTTTGGTTTCTCAATGTTTCAGATTTCAATTCATTTAAAATGAACTGAAGCAACTGAATATATTATAGTCGTTTCTATAAAAATTACATAAAATTTTGTCAATTTTTTCCCCGGTATTACAAAATTTGAAGTTAATTTATGCTCATTCCGTCCTCTTGGTAGGCCCCTTGTTTACATAATAAATACTTCGAAAAAATTTAACTCCTAAAATTGTGAGTAAGGCCTCAATTTATATGCGCTAAATAATGCTTACTTAGAATATGCAGAAAAATTAATTGAAAACCTTTGATTATATAGTACGAGACCAGTAAAGAACGATGATTTCTATTAGACATGCCGGCGCCAAGTAGATAACCAGAGCGTTCCTTTTGACACACTTTGTGTTTGTGTACGCTATCCTTGTGAATTTAAGAGATGTCTTTATCAGATGTATTCTAAATTGGTGAATTTAAGCAAAACGTTGAAAATACGCAGAAGCTACGCTAGGGTTGCCTACTTTTTCGCTGGCATGTCTTGACAGTAAAAAGTACATTGTTTTTATGGAGCTTTACTGATCCAATACTATATAGTCAAAGTTAAAAACCTAAAATATTCAAAAATATCATGTATAAAAACCAGACAACTTGGGTACCTACTATTTTGAAAGTTTTTAAGACCTCTTAATTCTGTTACGGTATTTCTTCCTCTACCATATTCATATATTTTTCTCCATAAATTTCAACTAGTGGGAATTGAATGACTGATTGTCGATTACTGCCGTTACGTTTCTTTTCCATTTTTTGTATAGGAGATCTGTGTTTTTTTATTTTTATTTAAATTAGGTATACAAAGTTGGAACAGAATTTCGAATTTCGAATTTTACATTTCTGATTTTTATTTACTTGTAGTCATCGTAACTGGTATTTTTTGAAATTCGGGCTGTAGAACCTTCAATTATTTTTTTTTCTTTTTAATTGATTGTGTAAAAAATCGACATCATTATACTGATATTCGTATTTGACAGGTGGTGATGGAGTATCTACCAGGAGGTTCATTAACTGATGTAGTTACAGAAACTTGCATGGACGAAGGACAAATCGCTTCCGTATGCCGAGAAGTTCTTCAGGCTCTGCAGTTTCTGCATTTGAATCACGTTATCCATCGGGATATTAAGTCTGATAATATTTTACTCGGTTTGGACGGCAGTGTTAAATTAAGTAAGACGGAATGTGTTCACCAAAGGAAAATTTACTTTCGTATATAGTAATTCTGTACTTAATCGTTCTTGTTTTGTAGCCGATTTCGGATTTTGCGCTCAGATTTCACCCGAACAATCGAAACGAACGACGATGGTAGGCACTCCATATTGGATGGCTCCAGAAGTCGTTACACGGAAACACTACGGACCGAAAGTAGATATTTGGTCATTGGGCATTATGGCCATCGAAATGATCGAGGGAGAACCTCCTTATTTGAACGAAAATCCTTTACGAGTGAGTTACCGCTGTTATTTGTTTGAAAATGATTATAGGAAATCTGTGTTCGTGAATGGGAAGGTCATTTAATGCAATAGTTACACCAGAAGTCAACTCTTCGTGGCTAATAGTTCGTGGTATCATTTTAGTGTCATGTTTCCAATCTTCTTGAAAGGTAGTCTGACGATAAGTATTACTTTAGTCTGCTAGTATTACTTTTACTGCTCTAAAATACACGATCTTTGCTCAGAACGGTGCTTTATCAGCAGATATATCTGCTGTCTGCCATATCTGATGTGAGCATTTTCGTAGTCTGATAGTTTAGACAGTCGACGTAGAGGATGGGGATGGTCTTCCACTGTCTGTAGAGTCAACGTGTCAGTTGCTTTTATAACACATCAATATTGTTATTGTTTTTCTTGTGTATTTTTTTGTTTTTATTTTTTTCTTTCCTTTAATTTTCATTTTACAACTGAGAAAGCCACTTTCAATCATCAATTTTATCTCTCTTAGATTATTTTTGACCACCATTTGTTTCTCTTCTGCCCATGCCTGGCAGAGCGATTTTTAAATAAAATGATCATATGCTACAAAATTCGTTCCTCCATTGAATGATCTCCCATTATATGTATGATGGTCACTTTTTGTAGAAAGAAAGCAATCAAGTCTTCCATCTATTGTTGCAAATATAAAATTTGTATGAATAGATGTTATTATTTCGAGTGGGATGAGGAGAGATTAAAACTTTCGTATTAAATTTTTAGAGGCATTTCTAATTAAACTTCACACCAGTTCTTTCTTGAGATTAAAAGCTTTTGAAGTTGTAATTATGCAGTTGGTGAAAATTATTCGCCAAAATGCTGCGGGGGCTGTTTTTAAATATTACGCTTTTGGCTATCAGAAAATTTTTCGTTGTTTCAAAGTGAAGTCAGTATGTTTATCAATGGAAAAAATGTAATCATTTTTCGTCAAAAATTGTGTTTTTGTGCCCAAAATTTTAAACCTTTCCTCTCGTTGCGCCTCTTTTAATTGGCAGATAGATGACCCTGTGCTGTAATTTTGTTTTCTTCTAATCTTTTAATTAACATTTATGTACCTACTTCAATTCTCGTTTTAGTATTTGTAATAAACAATGCTTTGCCGTTGAAATTTCAGTTGCATTTTAGGAGTAGATAGTCATCTGCATTCCTTTTTACTCTGTTTGCAATAAATTGGGTATTAAAATTTATGACAAAAAATTTGTGGTTGGGGATGATATAAATTATTTGTTTCATGAGAAAAGAAAAAAATTGGTACCATACTCCCGTTTTGACATAACTTTTCTTCATGTGTATATACATGTACAAGCTCTGAAGCGCCGTGAAGTGGCCCTTTGGCTTGAACTGATCCACAGCTAATGGTGCCGCAACGAATAAAGAAAAAAAGTAAAAAATATCTCTTCCGGGCATCAACAAAGAAAAAAAGAGAAAACAGTTTATCAGAAAAAAAAGAAAAAGTTTATCGCCTTCTCTTCTTTCTCTCTTTCTTTCACCCGTTTTATACGTTAACTGTTTGGCCATGCATGGTAAAAAAAAAACATCTCTCGTGTTTCTCTTTCTCGTTCTATCTGACGCATGCACATCGAATTTAAGGGAATAATTTTGTCCGAATAATTTTGTCGAATTAATTTTGGCGAATGAATTTCCAACCTGTATGTTTATTATAGTTATAGGTAAATTTACAGATAATATAGTATACTTTTTTCTCAACAACAGGTAACTGTGGCGTATTTTTTATAACAGTCTGCCCCATTATCACCTCATTTTTTCTCATAAAAAAATTAAGATAATATTTTTCCCTCTGAAGGTTTATTGTATTAGTGGGCTAACTTTATAAAATCGAATATTTACCACCTTTCAAGTTTATACTACTCTCATCCCCCGAAGATGTTTTAAACCATATCTCACAATTGTTTTCCTCTTGGTGAAAATTTTATTTTAAAAATTTCTACAAATTAGGTAATTTAAACATTTTTTATAAACGACATAGTTTTGTATTTGTAGTTGAAAACTGTCAAACGTTGTATCGCACAAAGTTTTGTTTTTTGAGGGTTGTCAGAAAGGGTAACATCAACTTGGTAGGTGGAAACGTTTGTTTCATGATGTTCACTACCCAACATACAAACTGTATGGTACATTTCCAAAAATTTATGAAATCAAACAATTTTCGGAAAATAGGCTTTTCCTGGATTTTAAGGAAAAAACAAAATGGATTGGGCTGCAATTTTCGCAAAACGTTATCCTTATATGTTTTTATGCAAGTCTGATAGAAGTTTGGCGCTCATTAGTTCAGGAAAAGAAAAATGACTGGAGGAAATTTTGGTTTACGGTTTTGACAAAACTAGCGCACGTACGCGCATGAGGCAAGTCGAGTCAAAGTGAACGTATAGATGTGTACGTTCGCACGAATACCTGTGGTTGTTCGTTGCGCGATCCGAGGCCGTACGGACGATATCCGGGAGGAATCAGGACTTCAGAGTAATTTCGTTTATCATACGGATGAAGCCTTGCCCGTCGGCAAATTTAGTAGAAAACACCATTGAGGCATGCGTTCTGCGTTCTGCCTCAACTTGCCTCGTTCGTGTTCGTATGCTCAAATTTATACCTGCGTTACGTAATTTTCAAAACAACTGCTAACCTTTCGGCACTAAAACTTGAATAGATCAATATTTTTGTCAAAGATATCGATAATTATCGATAATTTTTCATAATTATTTTACTTGAAACTTTTCCGATGAATTTCGGTAATCGATTTGTTTGTCAGTCAATGAAAACTGTCGATAGTTTTTGACAATTTTTCTCAATCTCACATATTTGGAATTATAGATGAAAATTTGCAAACTTAGTTTTCTAACGAAATATTGATGTGCTAGAGTTTTCCTTCCTTGTTCTATATCTACCTTGATGAATGTTTACGTTCACCGTTTGCTCAAAATCTTCCGTTATTCAGACCTCATATAAGTCATTCTCCTTCGATTTACAGAATAGGCCTCGATTTAGTTTGAGATATTTCGTTACTTACAGCGAATAATATCGTTCATCGCAATATTTCGGCTCTTTTTTGCCGTGAAGTTTCATGCCCATGACGCTAGAAATGGATCATGGCACTCAGTCACTTACATTTTGTGATGTTGAGATTTGCTGTTATTCAGGCTTTATATTTGATCGCCACCAACGGAAAGCCGGAAATCAAAGAAAAAGAGAGATTATCTGAAATTTTTCAAGATTTCTTGGATAAGTGCCTTGTTGTTGACGTCGATGATCGAGCTTCCGCTTCCGAACTTCTGATGGTAGATTGTTTATTGTATTTTTGTTGTCTTTTTCGCGTAGAACAACATTTATAGTTGTAAATCTGTTTTCTGTATTTCAGCATCCATTTTTAAAGATAGCCCGACCATTGACCAGTTTAACACCACTAATTATCGCTGCCAAAGAGGCTACAAAGGAGTCAGCTAAAAGTCATTAAATTATTATCGCTTTAAAGGCATTCAATTGAATGACCTTTTCAAATATTGCTGTTACCTTGATTTTTATTTTATTTTATTTCTTATTCATTCGTTCTTTCGTGTTTCCATCAGTGCCATTTATTGATGAGTGGTAGTACAGATTTAACAAAAAAGACGAAAAATTTTGGTGTAATCGATCCACTGGATTCATTTTTTTTTTTTTTTACATATCTATCATTAATTTATATTTATGCAGGGTGAATATATTAAAGTTGGTGTATGCATTATATCCGAGAAATCTTCTTTAATTCTTAGTCATGTAAAGAATTTTTTTTCTTTTATTTCTGTACATTTACATAATTTATAGCTTTTGTATTTTATTATTGTTGAACTGGTTTCGACGTAACGTGGTTAAAAATTTGAAATTAACCTAATTTTTAGTCGGTTTTTTTTTTCTTTTGTTTTAGAATTTTTTCTAGCTGAATTCAGGGCTTATGAAACTAACTTGTTTCTATTAAAAATTGTACCCGAGAAATAAATATCCATCATATCAGAGTATTTTTGTATTAGCGAACAAAGTAGTTACGTACTAGTCGTCAGAATCGGGTACGTAAAACATTGAAATTAATATGATTGCTGTAGACAAGTTTGTAGCTAAAAAATATAACTGTTCTTTGCCGAAGTTCGAATGTACTAAGTTAAAAGTGATACTTCCAAAATACGTGCTTCTTTCTCTTTCCAGTTCAAAAGTTTTTCTCGGATATAGTTTGTATAATATGTCACTTCCGGGGAGGCTGAGGTTAAATCCTGAAAACGAAAATATTGTCGCTACTGCAACTTTCTCTTTAATTGGTTTCACCAAACTATCATTTCTTATGATAATTCTGTGGAACGTATCAAACAATATATTATTCCGTCATATAACCACGTATGACTGATGTCGAGAGTACCGATAATATTTTAAAATTGTTATTTACTATTATAATGGATAATTTACTCAAAATATTTATTAAATGTAAGGTAAATTTTTTAAACCATCGCATTTGGAATCATCGGCTTTTCTTTTTATTTTTCGCGTTATGATTAGGTGAAAACATTTTATTGCGAATCTTATTATACTGTGTTTACGTGTAAATCTTCCACGTTGTATTTCTTTTTATTAAAGAAGAAAAATCTATATTGTATTATTAAATTTTTTGAAAAATTTTGTTAACTGCATCATTAATGTTTTAATTTTAGGAACTGTGATACCGTGCCAAATCACTCTTGAAACAATAAAACAATAATAGTGATGTAGTCTTTTTTTTTTTTTTTTTTTTTATAAAATTGTGCATTATGTCAATAAATTATTTTTACTGTATTTCTATCTACATTAATTTACAAAATGTAGCAGTCATCATTATTTTAATGAGCTTGAATTGACGCCTCGGTTGTTTTATTTTTTCGTTATGGAACATAAATGTAGAAGTTAAAAAATTGTGAAATAGTTTTTTTACATTCTCAACATTCACCTCTGTTTTCTGAAATATTCAACAAAATAGTAGGATACTAAATTGTTCCAAACTTGAAAGCAGCGTGACTAATGGCAGGAAAAATAATATTGAATAGTACTGTAATGATATTTTCATACATATTATTTCAAATATTCTCGTACTTTATTAATTCGTATTTTCCCACATTATTCTTCATATTTCCATCTACTTACACTTCCTTTCATTCACGTCATTTAAGACTAGTTCAAACTTGTCTTTCAAGTCTTGACTTGTCTGATGACATCACCTCTGGTACACCATAAACTGTTTTCGTCTATATTCCATGATGTCATCTTTTCTACAAATATATTTCAATACCTTGCAATAATTCCAATTCTTATTAATTTCTGAAACACTCCTACTTTTGTCATTTCCTTTTAATTTCATTGGTTTTACCTGAAAAACGTTTTCCTCAAACAACCAATCATATTCATATCTCCCTTAATACCCAATTCAAATCACTTAAACTTCACCCTTATAAATAGTCTAATGTTCTGTACATTATTCATTCATTATTATTCATTCATAATTCATTCTATTATTATTCATTCATTTTTACTCTTACGTTGTTCATACTTTGTAATAATCTGTTCACTTTTATAATAATATACTCTTAAACTATTATTGTGTTTATTTGTAACAACTATACCGTTACAAGTACACTCCAAAATGTTGAGAAGAATGGATAGATTTTATTTTGTTCGTGGCCTGGTTGAAGAATTTTTTCCAATAAAATCGACCCATCACTCTAGTTGACTAACAGTGCTAATAACGTTCAAATGTTAGATAGTCAGAAGAAAACGAAATAATAGACCAGACAAATGCAGTTACTACTTTTTTTTCTCCCCTTCGAAAAAAGTGCATCTGTAAAAACCTAAATAGCGCTAAGAAATGATGATGTGAATGAGGTAATGAACGTCTCAAACTTCCAACTCCCGTAGTCTATAACTATTCGTATAGACAAAAATAGTAGGAAAGCATGGCCTCTTAAAAATTTTTTGGTGTTTTTTTGCTCGTCACATAGTTAGGGAAATTTTTGTAATAAATACGTGACCGAGGGTTCCAAAGATAGGAAATTTTAAGAAAGACGAACAAAAGAAGTCGTCAAATTTTTTTGACTCCCCTAAAGCTAAGTTTACACTAAACAAAAATTTGCTATTCACATTTTGCAATAGTTGACACAAATTTAATTCTTGGAAAAGTAATAATTTAATTAAGAAACTAAAATGGGAAATTTGATGGATTAATTAATTATTAATTCAATCATCTTTTCAAAATTAATTTGTAATAATTAGGATTGAATAAATTAAGAAGTACATGAACACTGGAATCATCATTAACCTTAACACAGCTAATATAGCCCATCCACCTATATGTAGGTACTTAAAAGATGGTTCAACAGAACTTGTGAAAAAAATTGAAAGCAACACACTAATTAGTAACTTGCGAGAATAATATTATATTATAGAGAATTTCATACAATTTTAAACATAGATGAAAACAAAATAGGAACTCTATATAGGGCAGCAAAAAAAAAAGAAGGCGCGCAAGGGTCCCCCTCACATATTTAATGTGTTAACATTCACAACTTTAACTACCAGGACAAAAATATGCTTGCGTAGGGTGTCATGCTGCCACCACCATAGAGAATGTGTGTGTATGTGTGCATGCATAGCTATATCGCGCTGACAGCTTGCCAGGGATGTCTGCTTGTGAGTGTGTGTGTGTATGTGTGTTACGTGACAAACAGAATTTGAATGAAACTGGACAAAGCGCCGTGGAGTTTTTTTATGCAATCTCCACTTTTTCGTATCTAATATTTTTTTACACCTAGGAAGAAGCCGACTAGAGAGCAAGAATGTTTACACATTAAAAAAACATAATTGATAACTGAAGTGAGGTTGAAATCCAAGGAAAGAAACAAGTTAGTTAGAGATTGTGAGAATGATAGCAAATTATATTATACGTTGGCTTATTATTCTCACATATCATTTGTTGTGGTAACACTGTTTTTAGTATTATTTGTAATCTGTGATTTTATGTTTGAAACCCAACTGTGATAATATATTTTGTGTGCCTCTTGTCACTCTTCAAACGTTGATAAAATAACATCTTCACCATCTTCACCATCTTATGTGAAAATAAAAGTTTGTGAAAGTGAATATTTGGTGTATTATTTATGTGTTCGTAATATGTGTGTCTGATCTTCTTTCGATGTCATCGTTCAATGAAAGTCTTTCGTCGTCATTTTTGTCTAGTTCGACCAGTTGATAATTCCTATTTCTTCACAGGTTATGGGCCCAGTTACCTGGATGTCAACGTGGTCGCCATTGTTATAATTTGTCAATGTTGTGCTGTTGAATCCTGATCGCTTCTTCCAAGTAGTAACCGTGCCTTCTAATTTATTTTTCGTCTTCTAATATGTTCGCTTCCCGCAGTTCCTGTGATCTCGTTCGAGTTGATTCGTTGGTCGGTGTATCTGATAGTTGCTGAAATTGCTGTTTGCGGTGCAACTGATCGTCGTTACTTGTCATTGAGATGGACGTTAGGAAGCTGAATAATATTGAGCCGTTTAATGGGGAAATGGCAGAACCTGGAAGTTCCGGATGGAGCTGTTGTTGGCGAAGGAATCGTTGGGTAATATAATAACTGATTCTGTACCGACTGTTCGTAATAGGGGAGATACTTGGTCAAAGGAAAATGCGAAGGCGATGTTCCTGATCGCTAATAATGTGACTGACGAGTACCTGGAGATCATACAAATGTACACGACGGCGAAAGAAATGTTTCAAGTGTTGACTAATTTAATTGACAATGGAAATGACCAGACGCTGATGGACTTACGAGGAGAGTTGTATGCTAAACGGTATGTTTTTGGTGCTGATTTGCAGAAGTATCTTCTTGATTTTCGTGCTCGATGTCGTCGTTTGACCGAACTGGGAGACTTGACAACTGTGAAGCAGTTTATCCTGGTGTTGCTGAGATCGCTGCCCGCCAAATTTCGTCCGATCAAAGTTGTTCTGGAGGATGCAGAAGTCGTCACCTGGGATGGAGTGTTCATGAGGCTGAACAATTTCCAGCGTGAACTATCTTTGGATAGCAAGTCGACTGTTAGAGGTAATTCTCTGAATCCTGTGTCACTAAAACCTTCATCAGTACCTGTTGCTGGTGAAGAGAATCTGTTCTTTGGTAACCATAACAATGTCGGTCGTAATTCTGGTAATTTTAATAATCGTTTCAATCGTGGCCGGTCACAAAATCGAAACAATAATCGTGGTTTTAGTCGAGGAAGATCTCACAGTAATAATAGTAATAATTTTCACAATTTGTCTTCTGATATTGAAGGTCGAAATTTTAATAATAATAATCACAATTTAGTTTCACAAAATAATAATAATGTTAATAATAATGGTCGTAATTGTAGTAATGATAGTGGTCAGTCTAAGATAAAATGTCATTTCTGCAACAAAATTGGGCATATAGCTTGTAATTGTTTTGTTAAGAATAGGAATAATAATAACTACGAAAATCACAATCACAGTCACAATCATAATCACAATAATAATAATTTTAGTAGATCTGACGGTCGTAATAGTAATTCTAGTAGGAATTCTGCACAGATGTGCAATGGTAATAATAATGTTAATAATGAATGCTCTGAAATGGGCTTTAGTTTCACGATTAATGGTAGTAATAGTAATAAAATTGATGATTTTGAGATTAATAAAGATGATAGTTTAATCCCTCAAACCACATTTGTTGTCGATAGTGGATGCACAATTCATATTATAAATGATATTAACCTGTTCAGTGAGTATATTGAATTAATTCACCCTCATAATATTTGTGTTGCAAAAAAGGGAGTCTCGCTTTCCATCATGTCTGTGCGTACGGTGAAATTGAAATTGTTAAATGGAATTGTAATTGAATTGAAGAATGTAAGGTATGCTCGGGAGCTGCCACAAAATCTGCTTTTGGTTAAACGAATGAGCAAGTTAGGTTTTGATACTCTGTTCAGAGAGGAATCAGTTGAGGTCATCCAACGCTGCAGTGGAAAAATTGTAACCACTGGGGTTAGTGTGGACTCAGATTTGTACACAATTGATTTTTTGAAAATGTCAAGTCAGTCGTGCAATCTGACATTGGAGGATGAATCAAGCCCGCTGACTGTGTGGCATAGGCGTCTTGCTCATTTGAATGTTAATGATGTCAAGTTGTTGTCAAACAGAGGTTTAATACCGAACGTTGACTCCAACCGCAGATTGTTGTGCAAACCCTGTGTTATGGGGAAACAGAGACACAAACCGTTCCTGAGGCATGAAAGAAAAACTAAAAAGCCTCTGGAATTGGTGCATACTGATCTCTGTGGTCCGATAAATCCTCCTTCATATAAAGGAGCAAAATATTTTATGACATTTATAGATGATTATTCCAATTTTTGTTGTGTGTACCCACTCACGAGTAAAACGGAAGCGTTCACAAAATTTAGGGAATATCACGAAATGGTCTCAAATAAATTTGGATATAATGTAAAAAGACTCCGCTGTGATCGTGGCACAGAATACACAAATACAACCTTCCAGTCATATTGTGCTGAGAAGGGAATAATTTTTGAACCTACAGTTGGTGGCTGTCCCCAGCAGAATGGGAAGGCTGAGAGAATGAACAGGACACTTTGTGAGAGGGCGAGAACAATGTTATTCGAGAGTTGTCTTGACAAGATCTATTGGTCAGAAGCCATATTGTGCTCTGTCTATATAGTGAATAGATGTCCGACAAATAAGGACTTTGTCCCCTTTGAGAGGTGGTGTAATGAAGAATATGACTACACAAAATTAAAAACGTTTGGATGCGACGCATATATGTTGTCATTCAAACACGATTCTAATAAATTTAAAAATAAAAGTGAGAAATTGGTTATGGTAGGGTACTCACCCTGTGGATATAGATTGTTAGACACAAATACAACAGAAGTACGTTTGTCACGAGATGTTGAGTTTTTTGAAAATAAAATAGGAAATAATAATAATAAATACACAAAGGATGATGATATTTTTAAGGAAGTCGCAAAATCCAACTTGGAAAATATAGAAGTAGATGGGAATCTTAATTTGGATTGTTTACCACAGGAGGTGACTGAACGTGGTGGCATTGCAAATTATATATATGTTGCTGAGGATGGCATCCCTTTGACGTTTGAGGAGGCGATAGCTGCACCTGACAGTGTGATGTGGAAAGAAGCTATTTCAGATGAAATTAAAGCTCTGGATTCCAATCAGACTTGGCAGGTGACCAAACGTCCAAAGGGCGCCCCCACCATCACATGTCGCTGGATATTCAATAAAAAATATGATAATAATAATAAAGTCCTGTATAAGGCCAGACTTGTTGCCAGAGGGTGTCAGCAGAAGAAAGGATATAACTTTGATGAAGTTTATGCGCCGGTGGCGAAACTTTCGACTGTTAAGACACTGTTGGCAGTTAGTAATAAATTAAAATTTTATATTGAACAGATAGACATATGTAGTGCCTTTCTAAATGGTATTCTGTCGGAAGATGTATATCTTGAGATACCAGAAGGTATAGAATCACAAATATATAAACAAAATAATGTATTAAAGATAAATAGGTCGATTTATGATCTGAAGCAGTCGCCTAAGGTGTGGAACAGATTGTTCAACAAATTCCTTGTCTCTCTTGGTTTCGTGCAAAGTAAGGCTGATGACTGCTTATATATATTCACAGATAAAAATAATAATTCTATAGTATATTTACTCACATACGTCGATGATGTCATAATAAGTTCTAATAATCAAACACTAATTACATATTTCAAAAAGGAAATTAATAAAAGATTTAAATGTAAAGACCTGGGAAAAATTAATAAGTACCTAGGATTAAACATTAATCACAATCGTGACAAAAGTGTTTTGGAAATTGAGCAGAGAGGTCTCATTTAGACTGTTGCGAGGCGTTTTGGTGTTGAAAATTGTGCACCTACCTACACACCTATTGACCCCAAACTCCAATTGGACAGGGATCTCAATGCGTGTGATAGTGTGTTGAATAACAACTACCAGCAGCTCGTGGGATGTCTGATGTACCTAATGCTATGGTCACAGCCTGATATTTGCTTTGCAATATCGTATTTTAGCCAATTTTCCAGTCATGCTACTGATGAACATTTTAGGTATTTACTATGGGTTCTTAAATATTTAGTAACCACAAAAGATGAGAAACTAACATTCACAAACGAACATGATAATAATAACAATATTATAGAAACATATTCTGATGCCGATTGGGGTAATTGTGTGACTACAAGACGGTCAATCTCTGGATATTGTGTCTTTGTCTATGGCTCGATGGTGTTCTGGTCCAGCAAAAAGCAGCCAACTGTAGCGTTATCTAGCACTGAGAGTGAGCATATCGCCATATGCGACGCCACTACTGAATCTATTTGGTTTAAATATTTGTTAACTGATTTTTGCATTCAAGTTAAAGACAAGGCCAAGATTTATGAGGATAATCAGAGTTGATTGGCGCTCCTGCATTCGGGTAAAATGGAATACTCGCAGGTCTAAGCACGCAGACGTAAAATACCGTTTTGTATGCGATCATGTAAATTTGAACTTTAAATATTCGTACGTACCAACTTCGTGACAGTTGGGTGATGTTTTCACGAAGGGCTGCCCGAGGCCTAAATTTGTCATGTTTTGTGAGATGTTAAAATTGTTGTAACTTTTTGTATACGTTTACCATATATGTTAATATTTTTTCACGTTGTAATTTTTTGTTGTTGACTTTTGTCATTTTTTGTGTAATGTCCAACTTATTGTTTTATGTCGATAATTTAGTAATTTGTTTTATATTGACAATTCGTACAATTATAATTTGAGGAGGCGTGCGAGAATAATAGCAAATTATATTATACGTTGGCTTATTATTCTTACATATCATTTGTTGTGGTAACACTGTTTTTAGTATTATTTGTAATCTGTGATTTTATGTTTCAAACCCAACTGTGATAATATATTTTGTGTGCCTCTTGTCGCTCATCAAACGTTGATGAAATAACATCTTCACCATCTTATGTGAAAATAAAAGTTCGTGAAAGTAAATATTTGGTGTATTATTTATGTGTTCGTAATATGTGTGTTTGATCTTCTTTCGATGTCATCATTCAACTAAAGTCTTTCATCGTCATTTTTGTCTAGTTCGACCAGTTGATAATTCCTATTTCTTCACAGAGATACTGTAATGCAATGATTTAAAGTACAAGTTACAAGTTTGAGGAAGATGAACGATCTCCCTCCATTACAAGATTAAAGTTTGAGTGGGAAATGAATTTCAGCGTTCTCGGGTGAATGAATGAAAAAAGTCGTGTTTGTTCGCACAACCTGAATATTGTTAGTATGCGCTATCGAGAGTAGTTGCGCTACATGTTAGTGATCGAGTGTAGGTGGAGTGCAGAACAACACCCCCCCACAGTCCAACGAAACGAGCAAACATGATTTATCGCGAGAACGAATATTATATAAATTAATTTTGAAGTATTATATTATTACATATTAATGTTCATTTCCCAAACAAAATAAACAAAATAAATTACATAAAATTAAATAAATGATGAATGACTAGATTGTAACATAATATATTTCGATGTATTTTCGATCTTTCATGCTGTTTGAGAAAAGTTTTGTTCAATTTTGTTTGATACTTGTTGAATAAGGGTGTTCTGAAATGTGATAAGCTAATATCAACTAAACGTGTGAAATCATGTCGATGATTTGTATTCAAATCTCTGTTCATTCGAAAGTTGAATTTGCAGAGATGACAATGAATACCTACACGAAAATAAATTTTGTTTCAACAAGTATTTTTTGGCCTAAAGGATATAATATATTATTAATTTTGTTTGAACATGTGATTTTTTATTTTCTCTTTCTCGAACATTATATTTTCATGTACTATGCTGAAAAAAAAAAGAAAGGTTATTATATTCAGTAATTTGTGGATTGACATATTATTAGCTTCGAATATTTGTATTCCTTCCCTTTTTAAAATAAACGATTTTCCCATATAATTATTATGAATTTGATGAATTTTATTGTGAGAGATTTGATGTTGTTAATATTTTGTCGACTAAGTTTCTAAATTTCTGTTTATCGAGATTTTTAGTTAGCATGTCTGCTAATTGGGAATTCGTACCAACTTCTTCCCAAACATCCATTTCCCCCAGAGAAATAAATTCATCCTCAATAGCTTTCATCCATTTTTCTCTAAATGGGTTGTTTTTAACATCTTTATAGCATGTTGGTATACAGTCTTCAATCCACCTATTATCTATAGTTTTTGTGATGTTGAAAGTATTTATGTTAACTAAATTTTTTTACAAAATTTACTGGTTTGAGTATCAGTTCTTGTTCACAATTTTTTAAGTTTGATATATTTTTATTTTTGTCAAACTTAGCATCACAAGATATATTAAATTTATTTGAAAAGGGATCTCTCTGTAGTGGTATAACCATAAGTATTCCCTTTTCTCCCCTTGGTGCAAATTTTGGGTCTATTCTTTGTTCATTTTTATTTTTTGATTTAGTCGCATTCTGTTGTCGGACTTCGAGTGGAATATGTCTATAAACTAATGATCCAAAAATTTTTAAATTATCCAGATTAGGTTTTTTGCCAAAAAAAATTTCGTATGGAGTTTTATATTCTGAATTTACTCTTGTTGGTGATCTATTTATTAAATATGCAGCTGTAGCTATTGCATGTGCCCAATACTTAAGATCTAGATAACCGTCAATTAGTAAACTTCTTACTCTTTTCATCAACGTTTGATTTTGATATTCACCAATTCTATTTAGTTCTGGCGAGTAAGGAACTACATTTTCTATTTGTACTCCATTTTCTTCACAAAATTTTACTAATTTTTGATCCGTATATTCCTTTGCATTATCGCATCTTATTTGACTAATTGGTGTTTCGGGGAATTTGTTTTTCATTGAGAGAAAAATATTTTTAAATTCTGTAAATACTTGACTTTTATTTGATATTGGTATTACGAAGGTGTATTTGCTATAATTGTCAATGAATGTTAATATATATTTTTGGTTAGCTATTGTGGGTGTGAATGGTCCCATAATATCGGAAGATATAATTTCTAGTCTCCTTTGGGGTTTATTTCTAACGTTGTTATGGCCTAGACGTTGACTATTTGCTATTTTGCAAATTTCACAATTTATGAAATCATCATCTTTAAAATTAATTGTTTTTGGAATTCCTATTGTGACTTTATGTAGATATCTCATGTATTTTCCATTTAAATGGCCTAGTCGTCTATGCCAAATCATTTTTTTATGATTATTTATGTTATTTTGAATTATTTCTAATGAATTATCTGAAATATTATTATTATTATTTTTTTATTATTATCCTCATTATTATTGTTTTCTGTTGTAATATTATTATTTTCATTATTTTCTTCTAAATTATTATTGTTATTAATGGGTTCTTCTTCCTCTTCTTTTATTTCTAATTCGACATAAAAGGAATCCCATTCGTCATCATCTTGATTTTGAGTGACGGGCATACATTTTTTTGGTATATTTATGTAATCGTAATTTACTTGAAAGACACCATCAATTTTATAGGATGTAAATAGAATGTCTCCTGTCTCTATAAAATATGTTTGTATTTTTTCTTTTCCCTGGTCCATATGTAATATTCCAGATTCTGTCACTTTAATTCCAGACATAATGTCTAATGACAGATCTGGTACATAATGGACTTCTAATTAATTCAATTGCTGTTTGAATTTTATTTTTGTTTTCTACTAATATTCTCATGTTTCCCATATGTGTAGCATATAAATACGTGTCTTTAAGTGCACATTGTAATTTTACTGGAATTTTAAATTTGGTTACATTAATTAATTTTTCTATATTTGATGTGAGATGGACTTCCGCCCCCCCATCAAGTAACATTTTTTTTTTAAGTTGTATATAATTTTCATTTTTTGTATTATCTTTAATTAATTTTTTTAAAAGCCAGTCTTCATTGTTGTATTTTTTGACCATATATGATAATTTTATTGGTCTTTCTTCTTCTTTTTTGTCTTTATTTTTTGGTTTTTCTTTATTTTCGGGTTTATAATCAGGGCATTTATTTTTGTAATGTCCTGTTTGGTTACATATGAAACATCTTTCTTCTTTATTATTTTTTCTAGGTGATTGATTATTATTTCTATTATTATTTTGGTTTTTGTTATAATTGTTTTGATTATTTTGATTATTATTTTCATTTCTTGGATTATTATTTCTATAATTATTATTATTATTATTTCCATTTGTGTTATTATTTCGTCTATAATTATTATTTCTATTCCATCTATTGTCTTTATTATTATTATAATTTGTATTATTATTTTAAATTTATTCCCATTATTATCGAATTTTTTGTTAGACGATTGGTATTGTAATTTAATTTGTTTATCTCTTATTTTTTGATCACCGTCTTCTTTTAATATTTGTTTGAATACTTCTAAATTTTTTCTATTTTCAGGGAGGTTGTCAAATTGCATTTTTGCAATGGTTTCAATTCCTCTTCTTCAGATACTTCCTTCCCTGCATCACGAACTTCTTGTACTAATATGTCCCATTTATTTAAAAAACCTCTTATATTACCACCAGGTGTAAAGCGAAAAGCTGTCCATTTTGATTTTGCCATATTTGCAACTATTTTGGTTTTGGAACCATAAGTTATATCTAATTTTTCAAAAATTTGATCTACTGTTTACATTCCCTAATTTGTTTTGATACATTATATGTCATTCGTTCCATGATAAATGCTTTTGCACATTCTTGTTTTTTAAAATATGCTTTAGCAGAATTCGAAGATGTTCTGTATTGTAAATTATCCATATTTTCAATATAAATTTTTAGTTCAGGGTGTGGGCCAAAAACATCCCAATATCCCAAACCCCTTATTAAAGCTATGATCATACGTTTCCAGTCCAAATAATATTGACCATCAAATATTTTTCCACTTGGACCTTGTATCGGATGTATGGTTTCATCAACTGGCATAACATAATGTACTTGAGGGTGTGTACTCCCGGAGCCTGATCCTCCTTGAGGGGATGGAGTAGTGGTTCTTTCACTTGCCATATTCATACTTTCTGGAGTACTTAGTAATGTACTTAGTTCCGACAACTCAATTTTGAAAATAAATAATAAAATTTATTTTCAAAAAAAATTAATTTAAAAAAAAATTTGATTTTATTTTTGAAAAAAAAATATTTCATTTTTTAATTAATAATTATTTTTATTTGAATTATTAATTTTCGTAATATTATACGTGTATATATTTGTATTTTAAAATATGAGAGAAGAAAAAAATATTCCAACTCAGAATATATTTCAAAATTAAACTTGAAGAAGTCTTGTTTAAATATGAATCCTTGTGAATGTCTATAACAAAGGATCTATTGAAAATTATTTTTGAATGCTATCTATCTTATTTTATTGTAATAAATTTTCAAGTTTATGCATTAGTATTTTGAACAAAAGAATTTTGTGACATGAAAGTTCACAGGTAAACTTGTCCAATATGACAAAGGAATTTTCTTATTAATATTATATTATATTTTTTTTAGAATTTTCGTAATTTTACGTATTTTTAGAAAGGATTTTCTCTTTCAAAATTTTCAAGAAAAATTCTGAAAGATTCTATCGAGTCCAAAGCTTGAAAACTGAAAATATTTTTTGAAATTTCTATGAATTTTGCGACTTTGATACCTCTTTTATAATGAATTATTCCACTAACATTTACTGAGAAGGTTTCTAAAACTATTTCTCCCAAAAATGTTTTCCAGAATGGAAATTCAATTAAATTAATTCTTACTTCTGTTATTTTTTCGTTCTCAAAAATATTTAATAATTTTTTATAATCTTTTTCTTTAATTTTTATTGTTCTTTCACAGTTTGATGTGCAATTAGCAATTTGTTTCCAAAACCTTATAATTCGTAACCTGTTTTATTCGAACTTATTTTTAAGCTTAATCGTCCTGTGAAATTTCACTTGATTTTTACCAAACTAAAGGGGGTTCTTGAAATTAAGTGTTTCAGAATTGAAGGTAAAAAAAAATTCTCAAGGAAAAAAAATTTTTTAATATTACTAATTTTGCTCAATCTCCCACAAAATCACTGAATATATCCCATCGTTTTCCGCAATAGTAAATGAAATATATAACTTGAAAGTATCAAAAATTACATTACCTGTAATCTGCGGAATTCCGTTGAATATTTCCCAGTTGAGTTTGTGAGTAATTGGCATTTTCCCGTGAGTCAGTACTTGGATCAATCTCAGGTCGTCTTCGGAGAATTTCAGTCTTGGCAGCATACAAATTGGTTGAATCAGCAGCACTTGATCGACGAAATTTCGATGATGATTTTTAGCAGATGATGGCGTTCGAAGATCACGATAATTAAATTCGACGTAACAGCAATCTCTGATTTTTGAACCTTTTGATGATTCACCTTACTGTAACAGACAATCCAGGTCCGAAGTAATCTGCAATCCCACAGGTGAAAATCCTTTTTGTTTCACCTTACCACAAAAAGAAGATCCAGTATTTTTTCAGAAGATGATTAAAATTGCGTTAAACTATTTTGGCGCCAATGTAATTCAATTTAACCTCGAATAATTTTCGATGAACTTTTTGAAAATTAAACGAAAAAAAATTCACTGAGTTAACGACTCATGAATTAAAATATAATTCGTAAAAAAATTAACTTTTAACGAAAATAAAAGCTTATAGTTCCTTAAACTTTTGGATACTATAGCAAAAAAAATTAAAATGAAAGATTAAGTATCGCTCTGTACCAACTGTTCAGGAATTGCAGCTCTGCCTACCATGAAGTGAGGTTGAAATCCAAGGAAAGAAACAAGTTAGTTAGAAATACTATAATGCAATGATCAAAAGTACAAATTACAAGTTTGAGGAAGATGAACGATCTCCCTCCATTATGAGATTAAAGTTTGAGTGGGAAATGAGTATCAGCATTCTCAGGTGAGCGAATGAAAAAAGTCGTGTTTGTTCGCACAACCTGAATATTAGTAGTACGCGTTATCGAGAGTAGTTGTGCTAAGTGTTAGTGAGTGAGTGTAGGTGGAGTGTGGAACAACAAAGACAACAAATTGAAGAGAATTTGTAGGTGAATTGTCAATTCGTCGCTGAATCCTAATTAGTTTAAGGGCGATAAATCTTAATTAATTTAACGTCCACAAATCAAAAAGAATTCATAGATAAATTCTCTTAGATTTGTTGCTGAATCCTGATTAATTTAATGGCGAATCAAACAGAATTTGTAGATGAATTCTCTTCAATTTGCACCTGAATCCTAATTAATTTAACGGTGACGAATTGAAAAGTATTCGTAGATGAATTCTCTTTAATTCATAGCTGAATCTTAATTAATTTAACGATGACAAATCGAAGAGAATTCGTAGATGAATTCTGTGAAAAGTAGAGATTGATAAGGGAAAAAACTTTTGAATGGAATGTACATTTCATTTGGTTGCCTTCAACATTTTATCAGTATGCACAGTCCATTATGTATATGGTCGAAGACAGAGACGACATGCTGCTGTTTTACAATGGAACCTTCGAGTATATATATGATGGAGACGAAATGGAACAGTTTTAACATGAGGCTGAGTGTCCAGCATGTAGATGCCGCCTGATGGCATACAAAGTACCCCAGACTGAATATCCCAACCAATCAAAATCAAAAATTGGTGCAAAAGTGAGGTACTTTGTACACCAGTATTTATAAACAAATGCACATTGCGAGATTTTCAATCAGATATTTAATTGGAAGTACACCAGCTTGTGGAAGCCCTTTCTATATGCAGGACACCAAAACTGCCCATGTATTGTCTTCATCATATATATATATATATATATATATGTAAGATTCCTCTCTTCTCTCGTTATCTCTTGCTCGTACACGTACCTACATTTATCCGCTCTGTCTTATCTGCTTTCAACTCTCGTACCATTATACTTCGCATCGATGTTCTTTTCTGTATATTCAGTTGTGATTATTCTGTCCGACTAAAACCATGCGCTATGTGACGACTTCGTTTTAAAATTCGTTTTTTAATAAATCGCATTTCTCGAAGTTCGTTTTCCTTCTTTCATGTAATGGTCTTCGGATCTTATAAATTTTAAAACTCGTCGTTTCTCTCGCTTTCACGCGCCTCCGCCATGCCGGTCAAGGTAAAGTTCACTTTTTGTGCTGAGCCATCACTCACAAATGCTGCCACCACCGTTACACACGTAATTTCCATTCAACGCCTCGACGAAGAGTCCATACATATCTTTCCACCTGAATTACGTTCTCTCAATCTACACGATAAGCTGATGCTTCTGCCTATTGCAAAGGCAGCAAAGAAGGACCTAACCCCAAGATGGACCCGACGATCGTTTAAATGCACCCTGGATGACGACCTTGCTAAATTGTATTTTGATGAATTTGAAAATGCATTTTTCAACGGAATCCTCCTAGATGAACTCGACGAGGTTGATTCGATTGTGTCCACCTCTACCCGCCGCTCGCATACTACTACCCCCACCCCCACTAAATCTCTCGCCTCAATCGTTAAGGATGCAATAATACCGAAATTTGGCTCCAAAACCTACTTATCCAATGCAGACGCTTGGATAGATACATTTGAATCAGAATGCCAACGTTTATTCATCGATGAGGACCGATACTGGGAAGCTGTTCGCCTGTTTTTAGAAGAAAGTGCCGAGAAGTGGTATAACACCACACGTCTATCATCCACCTCCACTACTTGGAATTTCTGGCGACAGTCATTCCTTGAAAATTTTGGAACTAAAAGTCTCGCCACAGCCCGTTCAGCTTTCTACTTCAAATACACTTCCGGATTGATCTCCGACTATGCCCAACAGAAGCTGAACCTGTTAGCATCCTACAATCCAAAAATGCATGAGCTCGACCGAATCACACAGCTCGCTCTCGGACTTCCCCGCCACCTCCAAGACCGAATTAATCTTGCCGAAACCCTGTACTAAAACCTCAGTCTGACTCCACGGATATCGAACCGATATTACCCACGTTTAATTTTCTGTCCCTCGGCGAAATTAAACAACTTCAACGTAACGTAAAAATATCAAGTTTGGACTCGACCAAACAAGGTATCATCTTTCGCAATATTAACGGCAATTCTCGTATCGTATTAGATAGCCAAGCAGGTGAATATCTGATCTGCATTGTTCACGCAAAGTACGGCCACATCGGGCCAAAACATGTAATAGCTATTATCTCGAAACATTTTACTTTTCCAAAAATGTACAATTCTATTCGTAAATTTTGTAACTCGTGTACAATCTGTATAATGAACAAATCCCGTTGTCCTCGCCGCAGTGCCCGAATGGGTTTCCTTGGTCCAGCCAAAGCCCCGTTCGAAGTCATGTCCCTCGATACAATAAGAGGCTTCGGCCACTATCACTCCTCACTACGTTATCTACATCTACTTGTCGACCACTTCACGCGATACGCGTACATCCTCTCTTCCAAAGGTCAATCAGCCAAAATCATGTCTCAGCTTATCGACTCTGTGCAGAAAGAAAACCAGATTGGGATTCTTCTCACAGATCAATATGGCGGCTTATCCTCCGACGAATTTACTTCGTATTGCTCCCGCTCCGGCATTCGCCATGTTTTTACAGCACTCGACAGCGCATTTTCAAATGGTTTGAATGAGCGTCTCAATCAAACATTGGTAAATCGCATTCGTTGCTCGAAACACGACATATCCACTCCCCCAAAGAAGAGTTGGTCGACTATTGCCAACGAATGCGTGAAACAATACAATGACTCTCCTCATTCGGTCACCAAATTTGCTCCCTCGTATCTGTTAACCGGTCGACCTGTTTCCATCATCCCTGAAACTTTATCCTCTCCTGCAGACGTACACGAGGATAGGAAAACCGCATTCAAAAATACGCTTAAATATCACATGTACAATAAACATTTATACGATAAAAATAAATGTGATGTCAATTTCGCCATTGGAGACTCTGTTTACAGTCGACAATGGCAATAAGCTCAATCGTAATAAACTTGATAATTTACGCATCGGACCGTTCCCGATCTCTAGAGTAATCTCCAACAACGTTTTCGAAATCATTGTCAACCATGGCCCTTCAGGCAAACGTTTGTATCATGCAAGCAAATTACTACGCTGTCCAGCAGATAAGACAATCTCCTCTTAATTCCTCGATTATCTTTCCGCTCCTAAACGAGAGGGGAGGGGGGGATGTAAGATTCCTCTCTTCTCTCGTTATCTCTTGCTCGTACACGTACCTACATTTATCCGCTCTGTCTTATCTGCTTTCAACTCTCGTACCATTATACTTCGCATCGATGTTCTTTTCTGTATATTCAGTTGTGATTATTCTGTCCGACTAAAACCATGCGCTATGTGACGACTTCGTTTTAAAATTCGTTTTTTAATAAATCGCATTTCTCGAAGTTCGTTTTCCTTCTTTCATGTAATGGTCTTCGGATCTTATATATATATATATATATCCTTGAAGAATGGAATGACTGTTGTCAACATCTACATAAAGCATGTGTATACTGGCCTTCAAATTACCCCATATCAATCGACATCAATCAATCAGAATAATCACATTCTCAGGAGTGGGGTAATTTGTACGCCAGTTTTTATTAACAAATGCACTTGATGATTTTTTCTTCCAATCAGATTTAAAAAAATCAAAACATGTAGCATCGGTAGCGCAATCCATAGATCAGACACCAAAACCACTATAAATTATGTCTTCTTCATCATATAATATTATTTATATTCTCGAAGTTGACCTTTGAGGATATATATATGATGAAGATGACATGGAACAGTTTTAACATTGTGTTGAGTGTCCAGACAATAGATGCGTGTTTGCGTACAAAGTACCCCAGACTCTGCACTGCAACCAATCAGAATTGAGAATTGGTGTAAAAGTGAGGTACTTCGTATGCCAGTTTTTATAAACAAATGCATGTGGCGAGATTTTCCTCCAATCAGATATTTAGATGGAAGTACATGTTTGTAGATGCGCTTTCTATAAGTTGGACATCAAAACTGCCCATGTGTCATCTCCATCATATATATATTCTTGAAGAAGTTGACCCCTCCAACCATATACTAGATTGACTGTGCATACTGATAAAATATTGAATGCAACCAAATGAAATGTACATTCTATTCAAAAGTTCCTTCCCTTATTAAATTGTACTTTTCACAGAATTCATCTACAAATGTTAAAAAGGAATAATAATCTGTGTTTGATAGGACTACACCAACTTACACCAACCTACACGAGGAGGGCGATTCCACAAAATGTAGGAATGTTATGGGACTTTGCGCCAAGTTTTACTTGAATATTTGTGGTATATCCCTACTGTTGTAGGTTGGTGTAAGTTAGTGTAATCCTATCAAACAGCGCTAATGACGCTATTTAATTTTAAAAATACTTTCAATTTGTAAAACGACAATGCAAATCCCTCCAAATTATTTAATCAATTGACGTATGATATTTGTTGAGATTGTTAAAAATGGCTATTAATAACAATGAGGATCTTTCATTTGAGAGATTAATTTTCTAGTTCAATGAAAAACAAACGTTGTTCTCGTCACAAAGGTTTAATGCCCATTAAACATATAACACGGCCATGATGCCAAAGTAGATAGATAAAGCCTGGGTAGAATACCACAGGTGAAACGAACAACCACAGATACGAAAGAATGAATCGCATTACAATTACCGTTCATCACTCGTAGGTAGCGCTAATGTATGAGCGTAGTAAAGAGGTGACTGAACAACACCCCCCTACAGCTCTTTACGTAGAGAATACATTTATTTCTAAATTATGACGTTGTTTAAATTTACAAAAGAAATAAAAATTCGATACAGCCTGAAAACTTTAAAATTGACTAGACATTTAAATATAAAAATAATTACGTTATAAATATATCACAGTTATGTTACCAGAAAATGAAATTATGTCTATAGTTTCAGTTAGACAACAAAACGAACTAATATTAAAACATTTTATCACAGTTGTGTTACCATTAGTCACAAAAATTTTCAATTAACAAGCAATATAAAATTTAAAAATAGATACATGTTACAAAAATAGCAACTTTAATTAATTAAAAAATAAAAAATAAGGCAAAACCAATTCAACAAACGTTTGAATCGTCGAAGTAACACATATATTACAGGCAATTGGAGACCCACTAGAATACATTAAATATCGATCTCAAACGACAATTAGAGAACTGTCACCATTGACGCTTCCAAACTCCGAATACGTTGATTCCCCTGCAGCGAGGGGTACACAAATCATCCCTAACCTGTCAAGGGGCCAAATGGGCGTAGACAAAGCTGCCATCAGCGGCGAACAGTATCTTTTTAATTTAAACGACAACATTAGGGAGAGTCAAACATATTGGGAACGAGGAGCAGTTTCGAGGCGGCTTCAAGATGCTTCCTTCTGTCTAACGCTTTTGTTAGAATGTCTGCCTGCTGTTCGGATGTAGCAACCCGTTTAATCAGAATTTCTTTATTTTGTACAGCATCCAGAATGTCATAACACTTGACCATGAGTGCTTTCATTCTTTTATTTTCCCCTCCTTTTGCGACGTGCTCTGCAGAAATATTATCCTCAAATATATCAATTGAACCTTCTTCGCCGAGCAATACTCAGGTCGTCGAGTGAGTCATGCAAAGCTATTAGTTCTGCAGTGGTAGAGGATGCTGCCATAAGTCGTTGTTTTCTAACGGCCCAACTAACTAAATCGCCGTTAGCAAAAATTACATAACCAGTTACTGACTTGCCTATTTCAATGTCCACAATGTCACTGTCAGTGTTACTCACATCAGGGGCATATGAAGCATCTACATAAGCTTCCAGATTTTCCTTTTTTGACTGGTATAATAGACAGTATGATTTAGTATGTGAAATGTATTTTATTATACGTCTGACATTCCGCTTATCCGAAGGTGTGGAATTGCCTTGGAGACGACTCAAATAATTCACTGCAAAAGCAATGTCGGGTCTCGTACCTCGAGCCAAGTACAGTAATGCATCGATCATAGATCGAAATTCTCGATCATCTACTCCTTTTTCTTTTTTGTTTATTTTTAGACCAACTTCCATGGGCGTATTTTGCCCATTGGCATTCTCAAGTCCAAATTTTTTAACTATTTTATCAATATAGGCAAATTGAGATAACTTTACCGTTTTATTGGTTCGATCTCTATCGATCTCAAACCCAACAAAACACTTAGGATTATACTCAATTTTCACATCAAAGTTTTTTACAAGACGATCGACAATATCAGTCTTCCAACTACCTTCACTTGTTACAAGCAAAATGTCATCGACATAAACGGCCAGAAAAGCTATTTTTTCATTAAATTTTCCTTTATAATAAAGACAACGATCTATTTTACTTTGGGTGAAGCCCAGTTCTTTTAATTTTTCGTCCAAAAGATTGAACCACGACTTTGATGAGGTCTTTAAACCATATATTGATTTTGTTTAATTTCAATATACTATTTTGTGATTCCGGAACATAGCCTTGTGATAATGATAGGTACATAGGACGCCAAATTTCACCATTCAGAAATGCTGTTCGCAGGTCAAATTGTGTCATTGACCATCCCCCCTATTGGCCAATGAGATCACCCATTGGATCACCCATTGAGACACAACAGGAGAATATGTCTCATTAATTTGATACTCATTCCTGTCCTTACATCCTCGAGCAACAAGTCTCGCCTTTGCCACATACTCAGCTTTTTCATTCTGTTTCACGGTGTACACCCACTTGGTGTCAATAGTCTTACAACCTTTGGACCTAGGAACTTCTTCCCAAACTTTTAAGTTTGTCATTGCGTTGAATTCATCAACCATAGCTCTCTTCCATACATCTTTGAACGCATTCGACTCAACCTCTGAATATTTTTGAGGCACACAGTCCTCTAGAAATCTTAAGTCTGTGTTTTTCTCTACCCTGCATGCAGCTATCACAGGAATATTCGCACTAAACGACTCCTCAGACGGCTCAGGTAATTTTTCTATTTTATTTTGTTCTATGTCTTTTATATTTTTATTTTCGTCGAACCTAATATCACAACTTATTGACACTTTTTCTGTATCAGGATTAATTGTGAAGTATCCTGTATTTGTATAACCGAGAAGCAGATTTTTTTCGCACCTCTGCATAAATTTTGGGTCCACTCGCAGTTTCGCCTTTCTTTTTGGCGCACACAGCAGATTGGTTACGCACTTCTATCGGAATGTGCTTGTAAGCCAAAGCCCGAAAAGTTTTTAAATTTTTTAAATCCGGTTTATGACCAAAAAACATCTCATGTGGAGTCTTATTATCTGGATTGCTCCTGCATGGTGTTCTATTACTCAAATAGCAAGATGTGGTTGCCGCAAATGACCAATATCGCATCGAGAGCTGCGAGTCGAACAACAATGCACGCTGTCTTTTCGCTGATCACGCGATTTTGCCGCTCAGCAAGCCCATTCAGCTCAGGTGAATATGGCACTACCAAATCAAGCTCAACCCCATGCTCATTGCAAAAATCTCTCATTTTACGATCTGTATACTCACGAGCATTGTCACATCTCAACCACTGATAGGTGACTCAGGGTATTTATTTTTATTTCTCATAAAAAATTTTTTGAATTCTTCATTTGCCATGCTCTTTTTTTCGATTGGCACAATGATAGTGAAATGGGAAAAATTGTCAATAAACGTTATGATATATCTTTCACCCCTAAATGATTCAACAAATGGTCCCATAATGTCAGTAGATACGATTTCCAGCTTCCTACTGGGTTTTAGACAAATTCCGTGATGGCCTAATCTGTAGGATTTAGCCGACAGACAAATTTCACAATTTCTGAAATCAGTCGTCTTTAAACACCAAATTTGGAAAACCAGCTGAGCTTTCTCTCAAGTAATTCAAATATTTCGCATTTACATGACCTAATCTACTGGTGCCACAATTGTTTCATTTGGGTTGTTTTTGACAACTTCACCTGGGAAGTCTGAGATGCCTGACTTGAGATAACAACCTGCTTACTCTCGTCGATCTCTTCTCTTTTTTTATCTTGTTCAGTATTTTCATTTTGTTTTTCATTTTCTTTTGTGTTTTCAATCTGCGGTCCCGGGCGCACGCCGACTCGAGTATCTATATCGCACTCTGGCAAAACTTCCAATTCGACCTCAAAGTCGCTCCAATTCGTCTGTTGACTTTCAAGCTCTCTATTTTCATCTTCCTCATCAGCAAACATAGCTCCACATTCACCTTTTTGTATCACTTCCATCCTCTCAAAATCTAAAACCAGTCCACTGCCATTACTGTACGCCGTAGCTAATTTTTGTTTAGTCTGCCTAACGTAGATATGCGCCTTTTTTCCTGACATAACAACTTTGAACACACCTTTTCGTGTCAAACGTGTTGTCGAAAACAGATTATGTTCTAACTCTTCAGAATAATATACATCTTCCAAGTTAATAATCTCCTGTTGACGCCTATTATTTTCCAACATTACGGCAAGCTGACCTTTATGAGTAGCGTAAAATACAGCATCTTTTTTGGCTGACACAAGTTTCAACGGAGGATTAAGTTTTTGAACATCATACATATTTTCAAGGGAATTTACAAGAAACTGCTGAGTACCGGAATCGAGCAAGAATTTCTCAGTTAATTGAATATAAGGCCTTTCCTCCTCAAACAAACTATTCAAAGAGGAATTACCAGACGAACCAGCAGAATCAGAATCGCTGTCCACTGTTTGGACCATCACCACATTATTGATTTTTTCTTTTTCCACTTTTTTTGTGGATTTTTGGTCATTTTTATTTATTTGTGGTTTAGCAGACGGACATTGACTAACATAATGGCCAATACCGCCACAATTAAAACATTTTATTTCTTTTTTGCTTTGTTTAGGCTCTGTTTTGCTTTCATTTTCTTTTTTTCTTTCAAAATTTTGTTTAAATCCCGAATCACTAGACCCATGTCTTTTTTCCTTATCTTGGTTATTACCCCGATTATAATTATCAAAACGTTTATTAAATTTATTAAAATTATTTCCATTTTGGAAATTATTGGAATTCACATTCCTTTTTTCTTTTTGCTCATTATAGAGCTTATTGTTTCGATCAATCAATAACCGGTGCAAAACCTCGATAGTTCTTTTTTCCAATGGAAAACTACGAAATTCTAATAACGAAATTTCATAATCCGAAGGCATGGCCATACACAAGTGTTCAGTCTCGTCAGCCTCAGAAAGAATACTTCCAGAATCGCGTAACTCGCGAACTGTCTTCGAAAATAAATCAAGAAATGACCGCATATTCCCCCCTGAGCGAAATCTCATCTCATAGAATCGTCTTTTTGCATTGATATTGTCAATGGGCGTAGTGCCACGATATCTAGAGTCTAATTTTGCAAAAATATCGCCAACAGAAACGGCATCCCTTATTTTTTCAATAATATCAAAACTCATACGATCAAAAACAATCGCTTTCGCTTTTTCCTGTTTTTTAATGTATTCCTTCTGCTCCGACGTTCTTTTTTCTGATTCCACCTTGTATACCGCTAATTCAGTCTTTTTATCATCTAAAATTTCAGCAAAACCTTCACCTCGCAAAAAACACATCACCGTCAGTCTCCAGGCCTCATAATTTTGCCCTTTGAACTTGTTTTTCGGTGTTTCATTTGACATTTTCAATTTTTAATTTCAGAAAAGCGAAACAAAATTCAGCAATCAGAAAACCAATCCTCAGAAACTGTCCTCTGATGCCAATGGATCAAGTACCTCTAAATGTATCTCTCAACGATCTCCTGAATTCAAAATTCAAAAATCAAATTTCAAATTCTCTATTGATAATCGCCAAGTTCAGTGCAACAAATCCAAAAATGATCAAAACGAGCAGGGATCACAAAATTATTATCTAAATAGCTCATAAGATCGCAGAAACAATTTTCAATATGATCAATAATCATTAAATAAACGATCAATACTGTTTTCAAATCAAAATTTCAACTTTAAATTTAAAATCCCAAAATGCAAAATTCTATCAGAGCCCAATGACTCGATCTAACTGAATTACAACCCACAATCCAAAATATTCATTCACAAAACGAAATATATGCAAACAATTACATGAACTATTAGTGGAAATGCATAATGTACGGGAATATTATTGATTCAAATTAAAACTGTTACAAAATTACTTGTTTTCAAGTTCAAACTAGATACCAGATTTAGCAGCTTTTCTTGTCTTTACTTGCTGGTAACGGTTTCAGATTTGAATTTTTCAGCAACAAACTGATGATTTCCAACAGCGAAATTTCAAAGGTTTTTACCTCGGAGGTTTTCGATACCCTTTCTGCGATCCAAATTCACCTGTCAACGTAACCCAATGACCAAATTTGGACTACTGCAGCTTCACAGTCTTTCGTTTTTCAGCTTTGACGATCAGAATCAGCGGACACAAGGACGGCCAAATCCAACCAAACGACAAAAAACGGATGGGAAATGATTAATTATATGAAGTAATGAACATAATAAAACATGATACTTTGCTGTTTGATGAATTTTCTACGTTTCAGCTACCGCCATATTGATTCTTCCAGCAATGATTTGGCAAAAAATTGAATGAACTGGATGGGTGAACAATCACTTTCAGCGGATATGTCGGCCGAAATTCACATTGATTTCCCCAATTTGGCGAACGAATTACATCCCACGAACAGCAAAATGAAACGAATCATACAGAAAAACGAAATTATTAATTACTTACAACATTCTAAATTTTTTGATTCCAATCACTTGAATGAAATACTACGAACGAAAAAACGAATTAATCACTGAAAAAAATTTCCCAAATGCTCTGCTATCATGTTGAGATTGTTAAAAATGGCTATTAATAACAATGAGGATCTTTCATTTGAGAGATTAATTTTCTAGTTCAATGAAAAACAAACGTTGTTCTCGTCACAAAGGTTTAATGCCCATTAAACATATAACACGGCCATGATGCCAAAGTAGATAGATAAAGCCTGGGTAGAATACCACAGGTGAAACGAACAACCACAGATACGAAAGAATGAATCGCATTACAATTACCGTTCATCACTCGTAGGTAGCGCTAATGTATGAGCGTAGTGAAGAGGTGACTGAACAACAATATTTGATAAATCCTGAAAAAAGGGAACTTTTGAATGAAATGTACACCTTCATGGTGTCTCCTTATAGGCCCTTGTTAATTTTATCAGTATGCGCAGTCCATTATGTATATAGTCGAAAGTTAATCCATGGTATTGCTATGCTATTGCTTTGCCAGTGTGATACCAGTTTGAATGAACTTTGACGGGTAAGATGTGAGTGTGTTTTGTTCATCAAAATTTCTTGTAATTGCTGGTGCGTTCTGCGGAACTGCGAAAAAAACTTGTCAAGGTTAAAACCAGTTCTCAACTTCTTATCTTGAGAAAAACAATTTTATTTGTCGCTCTGTAAATGTGAAGGCAGTTTTTCTTGTTCTCAATCTTCGACAGAATCTACGTTCTAACTCGATTATATGATTAATTAGGCGCTATCGACTACAGTGTTCAATCTTTTCCGTGTGTTTTAAGTGTTTTTCAAATTAAAAATTATCATGACGACCCCTGCTAATGCTAAACCTGCGGCTAGTTCGTCAGTCTATGCCGATGTAAAGGCCACCGTATTGAATGCTATAAACGATGATAGCAGAATTGCTGGAAAATTTTTCGGCTTTATCGAGAGTAATGTCGGCGTAAAACGAGTATACCTACTTGCAGGTATAAATTCTTTTAATGTGAATAACCTATTCGTATATTCAGTAACTAATAAAATATTTTATTACAGGGTTTTTAGGATTCTTAGCTCTTTATTTAGTTGTCGGTTATGGCGCTCAATTTCTAAGCAATATTATCGGTTTTATATACCCGGCGTACAAGTCAATCTCTGCCATCGAATCACCCGATCCAGGAGATGATACCAAATGGCTGACGTATTGGGTCGTATTTGCTCTTTTCGCCATATGCGAGTACCCGTTTGAGTTCATTTTGCGTTACATTCCCTTTTATTTCCTCATTAAAGTGAGTATACCTAATAGTTAGTAGCACCATTCATAATAACAACATGGACGTAATGATGTGCTTTTAGCATTTTTCAAAAATAAATTCGTCATCTTTAGCTTCGAGTTTTTGAAATTTTTTCGATTGTAAAATTCTTGGAGAAAGTAAAACAAAACTTTTTTTTCCATGATAAAATAATAATATGTGATATTTTGTGAAAGGTATTTATATATTGTTTGTACATTTCGATTCAAGTTATACTGTAATTGATACATTTTGTGTTTCATAACTTTTTAGTGTCTTTTTTTCGCCTGGTGTTTCATGCCCGTCCTTGATGGAGCTTCAACTATTTACAAGAGAATAATTCGCCCTTTCTTTCTCGATGTAAAAGATGATATCGATGATTCGTGGGCTAAAGGAACAGCAAAAGGTATCTATCTACTTTATATATTGTAAAAGCCACTTTTGAAATGTTATCTCATGATCAGTTGAACAGATGTATTCGATTAAATGGAGGATATTTTCTGTTAAATTTGAATTGCTGTAGGACAGTAATTCTATTTTCATTGTTGTCGGCATTTTTGCAAAATCGTGTCTAGAAGTGAATGTAAAACTAGTATAATACCAAAGTGGAAGACAGACATAATGTATTGAATTTTTTTTTCTGTAAATATGAGGCTATTGATTAACAGGAGTTTCTTATTTCCCTCATGCCAGACAAAATTCTTCTTTGTACCCTTAATTTTCTCTACGTTACCTTACAATGCCCGAAAAATAAAAATTTTTTCAATTTTAGAGAACAAATTGTTTTGTGAAGTTTTTTTAATTTTGTTTGATAGTAACTTCTGCGTTTTGCAGTAATCGGTAGGCAATCCTAACTTTTATTATAATTCATTGATTTTGGTGTTGGAAAGTGCATTTTTAGTCATTTTCAGATAAATAGTCTTGGGTATCTACCTAGATAGTGTTTTAAATGAAATCTCGTGTCGAAATTAAAAGTTGTTTTGATTTCTATAATTTTTGCTGTCCTGTAGTGATGCGCATTATTTTAAGTAATCGATCATTTCAAAAAATTGATTAATCGATTAGTTAAAAGTAAGTAATCGATTATGATTTTTTATCAAAATAATATCAAATCTGCCAATCAGATCAATCTAGACTGGTGTCTCGCCGCAGTAAAATATTAGGACCCAACGTCAGTGCAACCAACCGTGCACAAACAAAGTAAACATTTCATTGGTTCCTCGGCACTTGTCTTTTGTTTCTTTATAGGAAAGATGTATGTATATGTATGTGTATGATTAAATTCGTTTTTTTTACCCTTATAACTACATTTTTGAATTTTTTTTTTCCAGGAAAAAAATTAAAGAGGACGCAAATAAATATACAATGGAACATTTATCTATTTTTAATTTTCATAAATTTGAGATAAATATGTAATTTTGGATATGAATCCCAACTAAATTCCATACAATCTGAGTTATTGAATGTAATTACGCGACAACCACAGAGAGCTGAAATTTTCAAGACATATCTTGGTATGTTTGTTGGAGATTCTGTGAAAATTTCAGCTCAATCGTACGTTTCAAAGTCAATATATAGCTGAAATTACACAAATCCCCAACTAAATTGAATCTTTATCACATGAATCACTCAATCTAAACAGAATTTCAGCGATATTTTGTAAATAAAATGTAAAATTTCAGCCAAATTTTCTCAAAATCTTAACCTCTAATGTACATCAATATGTCTCGGCAAAATTTCAACTTGATTTTCCATTTGCTTTTTGAAGTATCACTGAGATTCTGTTCAGATTGAGTGATTCATGTGATAAGGATTCAATTTAGTTGGAGATTTACAAAATTTCAGTAATATATTGACTTTAAAATGTACGATTGAGCTGAAATTTTCACAGAATTTTCAACAGACATACTAAAATATGTCTTGAAATTTCAGCTCTCAGCAAATAACGGTTATCTCGTAATTACCTTTGATAACTCAAATTGAATGAAATTTAATTAGGATTCATATTCAAAATTACATATTTCTCTCGAACTTATAAAAATGAAAAAACAGATAAATGTTCCATTGTATATTTATTTGCGTCCTATTTAATTTTTTTCCTGAAAAAAAAAATTCAAAAATGTAGTTATAAGGGTAAAAAAACGAATTTTATCATACACATACATATACATACATCTTTGCTAAAAAAAAAAAAAAAAAAAAGCAAGTCCCAAATCACAGACAAACAAAACGTTTACTTTGCGTGTGCATGGTTGGTTGCACTGACGTTGGGTCCTAATATTTTACTGCGGTGAGACACCAGTCAATTTAGGTTAAAAGCAAATTTTTAAAAGATAAGCTTTTATTTTATTTTGTGGCTTTAGCTTCATGCGAAATAAACATTATTTTGTTTTAGAAGGTTGGCTGCAGTATTGGTATATTTTAAAATCAGTGGTGAGTACAGGGCTTGTAAACAAAACTTTTTGTGGTCATTGGTTGGTGGGAACCAATAAAAATCTATATTGGTTATTGGTTATTGGTTAAAAATGTAATTATTTGGTTACCAGTTGTTGTTCTGGTGAACCAAAACAACTTTTCTTTTTATTGGTTATGCTCACTGGTTATTGGTTGAGACAAAATTTGGGGTTAAATAGACAAAAAAGTTTTCTTCAGGTCAAATTATTGATAATTGATAATTTTCCAGGAAATAATTGGTAATCTTTGAAAAAAATAATCTATAGTATTGATATTTCAGAAAAACCAATTAAAACCTATTCTTTCTGGTTATCATTCTAGTTAATGGTTTCATAATTTCTTGGTAACTGGTTATTGATTATTGGTTATGTGAAATTTTTTTGTTTTTGTTATTGGTTCTCAAGTCAGTGTTGTCAATTTGTTTAGGTTTTTAGTGGTTATTGTTTTGGTTATGATTGTGGTTACAAGCCCTAGAGGGAATATGTGTTTTTACCTGAATTTTTGGGCATAATTTTCTTTTTTAATGAGATAGTTATTTTCTTAAAATAAAAGAAATTTTAGAGAAGGTTTCAGGAAATAAAATGAGCTCAAGAATAAGAAGTTTGAGCCTGTATAATCAGAAAATTGTGCATCAAATTGGCTGAATTTAATGTTATTTGTGAACTTAAGCTTAAATACAACTGATGATAAGTATCAAAAACAGTGAATTAATAAAAATGAGTGGTTATAAATAGTTTACTTTTGATTAATTAAGTATTATTCAGGTTTGGGCAAGAATCACAAAATTTTTATAGACCAAATATTTTAGGAAAATCCTTCTTGGCTGTTGCAGAATAAACATTTTCTATTCATTTTCCTACAAAATATTTAAAATGTTTTTTTCAAGTCTTTGCCACTTCTAATGTATTTAATTTTTCCTGTTTTTTTTTTTCACAGCTGTTCAAGAAATCATAGGAAAAGTAGTTTCAAAAAAAGAGTGATTGAACGTTGGTTGTTACCACCATCCTGTTTGCAATTTCATACATTTTTTGTAACTTTTTACTTTTGTTCTAAGTCGTTAATTTAATTTATCATGTTTTTTAGCATTATTGTCTGTTCTGATAGGATAATTAATTTAAAATTAAATTTCTGAGACTTTTAAACTTCTCTCATTTTTTGCATTACCAATCATTTTGTTTTAGTTTCAGTGATCCTTGCTACTGCTACCTTTTTTGGTATTGACAGAAAATACGTCATTTTGAAAAACAGATATTCATTTTTTTATTTATCAGTTGAGTGATTTCCGAGTAAGATGTTACTTTTTTTTTTTTAAATTGTAAAATCTCTTAAATTTTTAAGAGCTACCATTTCTACTTTCAACAAAGTTATTTTTGACAATATAGGTATTGCAACTAGAACTTGAGATTATGATTTAACTGCTTGATAATTTGGCTGTTATGTTTTTGTTCTACAACTTGACAAAATAATACTATGATTCACTTTTGTGATCATTGATAGGTAAGGTTTGGTAACCTGCAAATATGATGTAGGAAAATTTTAAAAAATTGGCTAACAAATTGAGATATTTTAATTTTTGATATGTAAATATCTTAGCTCTGAGTATGGGCTATGTGAGACTTGATACAATTGTCAAGACATCCAGTCATAAGACTCCTTGATGGGTCTTTCGCTTATTTGAAAATGTTTCTTAATGTTAAGTAAGACTTAAATACTCTGTTGATCAGGTTTATCCTATACTTATACAAGAGAGTCATAGATAAAATATTACTTAAGTAGTGAATCTGTACTTGAATATCATTCTAGAATACGGGTGTTTATGTGTGTACGTGTGTGGTTACATGTGTGTCCCTTGTCACTTCTAAAACATTACTCATATGAACGCATATCTACCGTAATATTTGGTTTATGGCTTGTCATATAAAATATTTTTCTTGGCATACATTGATTTTTATATGTCTAACAGATGTGGGGCTTGTAGTATACTTGATATTATGGTCCAAACACTTGATGAAAACCCACTATGGTGTGTTTTCACCAGGTTTCATATGTTTTTCAAAGGTTGATTGATTTCTCCTCCTTCTTATCTCGATAAGAAAGCGGATGAAATATATCAACCAGATAATTTCCCCTACATCTGATTAAGTTGAAGTTTGCTTCGTCTTATTCAACTGTAGATGAAACTACTCTTCATATAACTGTGTTCAGAATATGTTCCTGTTTGATGAATGATTTCGATGTCTACGTCTTCACTCAACATCTGGCAGTAAATTATAAAGATTTTTATTTTGTTCTTCAAATCTTCTTGACGGCGTATTTTCTGCAGTATGGTATGTTATTATTATTAGATTTTATATGTATATAATATTGTTTATTATACGCCGGATTTTTAATTTGAATATGGATCTTTTTATTTCGACCATGTCCATTTGTTAAGAGGTATTGAGGGCATTCATCAGGAGAGAAGTATGATTTAATTGAAAGTGTTTCCCATAATGAGGCAAATCATTTTGATTGATAGCCTTTTTCTGGTCCTAAATTAAAGTTCAAAACATGTTTGCAAAAATACGGAGGTTTTGGTGATACAAATCTGAATCATGGCTGGCTATCCACTTACTGAATTATTTGTACGAAATTGGACTCTAGTAAGTTACATCGTCCAGACCGTATGTTTTACTATTGGTAAGTTTCTAGGGTGATTTTGTGTATGTTTTATGGTTTTGGTTGTGGTGACACGAGGTTACCCCATTTGGCATACTACAGGCTGTCTTCAATCAATCACATCTAACCAGAAACAACAACCATACAAGAAACTGTGATAAAAAATCATGTTTACATTTCCTATCACAACAAAAAATTAATAAATTAAAAACCCTAATGTATTTTGAATTTTGTTTTTAATGATTTCAATCTACAGAGAACCTTCTATTTGCTTAGTGATTCAACATTATCATCTGCAGAACAATTTCTTCTCATCAAACATCACCATTGAAAAATTCTTGCAATCTGACTTAGCCATAAGTTTTACCATTATGCCCACCAATATACAAATGCACAGCAATTTCAATATGCTTATTAATAATTTCTACTTGCAATATAAATCTCACAATATATGCAGCTGATTTTTTTTTAATTCCATAAAATTTTTCACATGTAAGTGTGCAAAATCAAGCTGAATGACTAGTACAATATATATATATAAAAAAAAAAAAAAAACATGATAAAGGTAATGTGCAATTTTTTGAATTCCAAATCCTAAAATATTCTGAACAGATATTGCCATCTTGAATATCTATAGGATAAAGATGTATAATAATATGTCAAAAAGGAAGTACTATGTAAACACTTTGAAACCTATCAATAGAAAGAGATGAAAGTCCACAAACTAGGTAGTTCTGCATATTAGTTCTGTTTGATAGAACTACACCAATGTACACCAGGACAGAAATTTCACAAATGTAGAAATGTTATATGACTTTGCACCAAGTATTACTTGAATGTTTGTGGAATAATCCTACTGGTGTGGGTAGATGTAAGTCAGTGTAATCCTATCAAACAGAGCTATTATAGGCATATTACTGGGGTGCATTCAGAATGAACACCTGGGTATAGCAACCATTACACTCCAACTGTTCAGAATGAATTGGTTGTTTTATTTAAGTTGGGTAGGTAAGTTTTACCCTTTTAAATAATGGGCAAAAAGTTACCCTAATGATTTTGATTGGTTGATGTGGTATTATTTTGATAACAATATGAAATATTTGATAACAGTCCATATTGTGTTTTAATTACTTACCCTAACATTCAAAGAGATTATTCTTTCAAATCAGGTAAACTTGGGGTAAAATTTCAACTTTATCCGAACAATCACAGTTTGACTGGTTGTTCAATCTGAACATGCCCCAGTAGTAAATTGTTAATAGACAATTCTTTTATTATTTGTAGTAATCTTACCTGTAAAATTGATAAAAAACATCCGCCCATAGATGTAGCTCTCCAGCTACTTAAAGCATAAATTTTATACAGTTAATTAGAAATGATGCATTAATTTATGTATTCTGCACCATATTCTGCTATTAAGGCAAAATCAGGAGAAATATTTGAAATTAACAAATCACAAATTCCATAAGATAAAGTCAGAAATTACATTCATCGCCCCACGCATTCATTTACCAATAATGTGATTTATGGTGATTTACAAAAAGTAAAAACAAAAAAACACCCAAATTTACTTTTACATTTTATATTTCAAATACCTATAAAAAGCATAATCTCTACTTATTACAATTAAAAAAAAAAATATTTTTTGCTATTGAGCGAGATTTTAAAAGGGAAATTTTATTCAACCAGAAATAAATGTATGTTGCTACAACTGATATATACAACTAATGAGAATAATTCTGTCAACTGTTTGGTATTTTTCCCAAAAATAGTTTTCATTTCTTCACCAAGTGTATAAATAGTGTAGAAATGAGTTTTTTCTCAACTGTTTGGTGTTTATCTTTTCACAGTACTGTTCCCACATATGCAAGTTGCAAAATGTCACATTGAAAAAGAGCCATTTCACATGGTGATGCTTACACAAACAGCCAAGTTTGCTTCCTGATAATATTTAATTATATCTAGAATTCGATTCATGAATGAAGTTTACCTGTTTAATCAAAAAAATAATAACATTTTTTTGGTGGATTTATTGAAAAAAATATTGTACTCAACTAATTAGCCACTCGTGATAATTATAAAGGTTTTCAGGATCTTCTCATAAGGAATAGAATAAATACACGTGTGTTGCATGGCAAATCAGAGTATAATAAAACAAGGTTAAGTGGAACATTGTTGATAAAATCAAGATTTAAGACCAAAACAAAAAGGTAACTCAGATTTCTTATGACATGATCTTTATTAACAGCCTCCATTTCAGATGTTTAAACACGAACAAATTATCATCATAAAAACATTTGGTGAATCAACCAAACAGGCTCAAGTAACACAGCTAAATAAACTAAACAAAATATGATGTCTCGCTACTAAATAACTTATAACAAGTAGGTTTGTTAAATGGTGGAGACCAAAAACAACACCTACTCTCAAACCTGTAAGATTTTGCAACAAATATTCACATGTAATGTGCAACAAAATGTAAGAGAAAAAAAAAATTCTATAGACTAGGTGAAACACATCAAAAAAATAAAAAATAAAACCATATCATAATATAAAATCAGGTAATCGGATTGATAAAACAACGAAATGTATGTGGTAATTATTACAAACATAAATAAATAAATAAACAACAATTACATATAATTGGTTCAAAAATAAGACTACAAAAATACAAAATATAAAATTTGCAAGTACATAGACAATTTCGCTGTTTTATTGATTCGTATCAATGTGTTTAGAACTCAAGGGGACTAGATATTTTCAGTTGTGTCAAAATGAGGGCTGCCAATCACCTCAACAGAACATCAAAGTTCTAATCTTAAGAAATTTCATACAACTGAGCCTCTTTGTGAACATATCAGCTAACTGATCTATGGTTGGCATACGTTTCATACTTATAATGTTGGTATCGACATAATCTCTGACAAAATAAAATTTCACATCAAGATGTTTCCTAACTATCGAGCCATTGGCAAATTTAATGCAATTATCATTATTTTTAAATATTATGCATGGAGACAGAACAGGTACATACATATCAATCAAAATATTAAGTGTAGCTACTATGAGTCGCAAAGAGCAACAATCTTAGTGTCTATTGAAGACAAACAAAGTAACTAGTGATTATTTCCTGCTTCTCCATATTACCAGACAATCTTGTACAAATACATAATAACCACTGACTAACCTTCGTGAAATAGGGCAATTGGCCCAATCAGAATCTACATAGGATTTAATTAATTACGTTTCACGTTTACTATAATACATTAATTCTAGATCAATCGTAGAAGCAAGGTATTTTAGAACTTGAAGTAAGTGAGAATATGCTATGTTGTCTACATTGCCCTGAAACTGTCCAAAATACAAGGCAGCATAACAAATATTGCGTCTTGTCCAAAGCATAATGTACATTAAGCACCTTAGCAACTCTTTATATCTTATTAATTCTTCAGACTTTTCTTTTCGTTCATCTATGGATAGATACAGTTTCTCTTCAATTGCTATTGAAATAGGATTACAATTTTTGACTTTAAATTTTTCTACTATTTTTATTATTAGCTGTTTTTGGTTTAACTTCATTATTTTGTAATCAACAAAATAAGTTAGGTTAAAAAAGAGTTTTTAAAAAATACACTTTTATAATTTGAAAAAGAAAATGGAGAAAGAGAAAATAAAATTTCTCACTTTTTATTTCCAAGACAGAAATAAACAAAAATTTAAAAAACTACTGATAAAAACGGATATAAATGTATGTGTGAATGTGCTGCCGCAACACATGAAAGCAGTGCTGAAGTTGGTCATCCAGTGTATTTCAATAAATTGAGTGAGTAGAATAAAAAAGTGTTGTTCAGTCACCTCTTCACTACGTATTAATATTTTAAATGACTAGAGTGAATATTAGCCAATAAAACACGAACAACTGTTGATTAGTTTATTGAGAACCGCCATGATCAACGTTTTATAAAAGGACAAATCATCATATCATATCAACAATAATATCTTAGCGATCGAGGTGTGCATCGAATAATGACAAACATCGATTATCAAATTATCGATTAATATATTACGTACAGGCATGGGTGAGATCTTTAAACTAAATAATGATGTCAGAATGTGAGTCAATAATAAATTATGCGAGCGCAGGTTTGCCACAACAGAAGTATACATTAACACTAGCTCATACATTAGCACCACCTACGAGTGATGAATGGTAAATGTAATTCGATTCATTCTTTCGTATCTGTGGTTGTTTGTTTCACCTGTGGTATTCTACCCAGGCTTTATCTATCTTTTTTGGCATCATGGCCGTGTTATGTGTTTACTGGGCATTAAACCTTTGTGACGAGAACAACGTTTATTATTTATTGAACTAGAAAATTAATCTCTCAAATGAAAGATCCTCATTGTTATTAATAGCCGTTTTTAACAATCTCAACATGATAGCAGAGCATTTGGGAAATTTTTTTCAGTGATTAATTCGTTTTTTTGTTCGTAGTATTTCATTCAAGTAATTGGAATCAAAAAATTTGGAATGTTGTAAGTAATTAATAATTTCGTTTTTCTGTAAGATTTGTTTCATTTTGCTGTTTGTGAGATGTAATTTGTTTGCCAAATTGGGGAAATCAATGTGAATTTTGGCCGACATATCCGCTGAAAGTGATTGTTCACCCATCCAGTTCATTCAATTTTTTGTCAAATCATTGCTGGAAGAATCAATATGGTGGTAGCTGAAACGTAGAAAATTCATCAAACAGCAAAGTATCATGTTTTATTATGTTCATTACTTCATATAATTAATCATTTCCCATCCGTTTTTTGTCGTTTGGTTGGATTTGGCCGTCCTTGTGTCCGCTGATTCTGATCGTCAAAGCTGAAAAACGAAAGACTGTGAAGCTGCAGTAGTCCAAATTTGGTCATCGGGTTACGTTGACAGGTGAATTTGGATCGCAGAAAGGGTATCGAAAACCTCCGAGGTAAAAACCTTTGAAATTTCGCTGTTGGAAATCATCAGTTTGTTGCTGAAAAATTCAAATCTGAAACCGTTACCAGCAAGTAAAGACAAGAAAAGCTGCTAAATCTGGTATCTAGTTTGAACTTGAAAACAAGTAATTTTGTAACAGTTTTAATTTGAATCAATAATATTCCCGTACATTATGCATTTCCACTAATAGTTCATGTAATTGTTTGCATATATTTCGTTTTGTGAATGAATATTTTGGATTGTGGGTTGTAATTCAGTTAGATCGTGTCATTGGGCTCTGATAGAATTTTGCATTTTGGGATTTTGAATTTAAAGTTTAAATTTTGATTTGAAAACGGTATTGATCGTTTATTTAATGATTATTGATCATATTGAAAATTGTTTCTGCGATCTTATGAGCTATTTAGATAATAATTTTGTGATCCCTGCTCGTTTTGATCTTTTTTGGATTTGTTGCTCTGAACTTGGCGATTATCAATAGAGAATTTGAAATTTGATTTTTGAATTTTGAATTCAGGAGATCGTTGAGAGATTCATTTAGAGGTACTCGATCCATTGGCATCAGAGGACAGTTTCTGAGGATTGGTTTTCTGATTGCTGAATTTTGTTTCGCTTTTCTGAAATTAAAAATTGAAAATGTCAAATGAAACACCAAAAATCAAGTTCAAAGGGCAAAATTATGAGGTCTGGAGACTGACGGTGATGTGTTTTTTGCGAGTTGAAGGTTTTGCTGAAATTTTAGGTGATAAAAAGACTGAATTAGCGGTATACAAGGTGGAATCAGGAAAAAGAACGTCAGGAGCAGAAGGAATACATTAAAAAACAGGAAAAAGCAAAAGCGATTGTTTTTGATCGTATGAGTTTTGATATTATTGAGAAAATAAGGGATGCCGTTTCTGTTGGCGATATTTTTGCAAAATTAGACTCTAGATATCGTGGCACTACGCCCATTGACAATATCAATGCAAAAAGACGATTCTATGAGATGAGATTTCGCTCAGGGGGGAATATGCGGTCATTTCTTGATTTATTTTCGAAGACAGTTCGCGAGTTACGCGATTCTGGAAGTATTCTTTCTGAGGCTGACGAGACTGAACACTTGTGTATGGCCATGCCTTCGGATTATGAAATTTTGTTATTAGAATTTTGTAGTTTTCCGTTGGAAAAAAGAACTATCGAGGTTTTGCACCGGTTATTGATTGATCGAAACAATAAGCTCTATAGTGAGCAAAAAGAAAAAAGGAATGTGAATTCCAATAATTTCCAAAATGGAAATAATTTTAATAAATCTAATAAACGTTTTGATAATTATAATCGGGGTAATAACCAAGATAAGGAAAAAAGACATGGGTCTAGTGATTTGGGATTTAAACAAAATTTTGAATGAAAAAAAGAAAATGAAAGCAAAACAGAACCTAAACAAAGCAAAAAAGAAATAAAATGTTTTAATTGTGGCGGTATTGGCCATTATGTTAGTCAATGTCTGTCCATCTACTAAACCAAAAGTAAATAAAAATGACCAAAAATCCACAAAAAAGGTGGAAAAAGAAAGAATCAATTATGCGGCGATGGTCCAAAGAGATTCTGATTCCACTGGTTTGTCTGGTAATTCCTCTTTGAATAGTTTGTTTGAGGAGGAAAGGCCTTATATTCAATTAACTGAGAAATTCTTGCTCAATTCCGGTACTCAGCAGTTCCTTTTAAATTCCCTTGAGATATGTATGATGTTCAAAAACTTGATCCTCTGTTGAAACTTGTGTCAGCCAAAAAAGATACTGTATTTTACGCTACTCATAAAGTTCAGCTTGCCGTAATGTTGGAAAATAATAGGCGTCAACAGGAGATTATTAACTTGGAAGATGTATATTATTCAGTTAGAACATAATCTGTTTTCGACAACACGTTTGACACGAAAAGGTGTGTTCAAAGTTGTTATGTCAGGAAAAAAGGCGCATATCTACGTTAGGCAGACTAAACAAAAATTAGCTACGGCGTACAGTAATGGCAGTGGACTGGTTTTAGATTTTGAGAGGATAGAAGTGATACAAAAAGGTGGATGTGAAGCTATGTTTGCTGATGAGGAAGAGGAAAATAGAGAGCTTGAAAGTCAAGAGACAAATTGGAGCAACTTTGAGGTTGAATTGGAAGTTTTGCCAGAGTTTAATATAGATGCTCGAGTCGACGTGCGTCCAGAACCGCAGATTGAAATTGAAAGAACAAAGGAAAACACAAGAGAAAATGAAAAACAAAATGAAAATAAAGAACAAAATAAAAAAAGGGAAGAGATCGGCGAGAGTAAGCAGGTTGTTAACTCAGGTCAGGCATCTCAGACTTCTGAGGTGAAGTTGTCGAAAACAACCCAAATGAAACAATTGTGGCACCATAGATTAGGTCATGTAAATGCGAAATATTTGAATTACTTGAGAGAAAGCTCAGTTGGTTTTCCAAATTTGGTGTTTAAAGACGACGATTTCAGAAATTGTGAAATTTGTCTGTCGGCTAAATCCTACAGATTAGGCCATCACAGAATTCGTCTAAAACCCAGTAGGAAGCTGGAAATCGTATCTACTGATATTATAGGGCCATTTATTGAATCATTTAGGGGTGAAAGATAAATCATAACATTTATTGACAATTTTTCCCATTTCATTATTATTGTGCCAATCAAAAAAAGAGCATGGCAAATGAAGAATTTAAAAAATTTTTATGAGAAATAAAAATAAATACCCTGAGTCACCTATCGTGGTGTTGAGATGTGACAATGCTCGTGAGTATACAGATCATAAAATGAGAGATTTTTGCGATGAGCATGGGGTTGAGCTTGATTTGGTAGTGCCATATTCACCTGAGCTGAATGGGCTTGCTGAGCGGCAAAATCGCATGATCAGCGAAAAGAAGCGTGCATTGTTGTTCGACTCGCAGCTCTTGATGCGATATTGGTCATTTGCGGCAACCACATCTTGCTATTTGAGTAATAGAACACCATGCAGGAGCAATCCAGATAATAAGACTCCACATGAGATGTTTTTTGGTCATAAACCGGATTTAAAAAATTTAAAAACTTTTCGGGCTTTGGCTTACAAGCACATTCTGATAGAAGTGCGTAACCAATCTGCTGTGTGCGCCAAAAAGAAAGGCAAAATGCGAGTGGACCCAAAATTTATGTAGAGATGTGAAAAAAATCTGCTTCTCGGTTATACAAATACAGGATACTTCACAATTAATCCTGATACAGAAAAAGTGTCAATAAGTTGTGATATTAGGTTCGACAAAAATAAAAACATAAAAGGCATAGAACAAAATAAAATAGAAAAATTATATGAGCCGTCTGAGGAGTTGTTGAGTGCGAATATTCCTGTGATAGCTGCATGCAGGGTAGAGAAAAAAACAGACTTAAGATTTCTGGAGGACTGTGTGCCTCAAAAATATTCAGAGGTTGAGTCGAATGTGTTCAAAGACGTATGGAAGAGAGCTATGGTTGATGAATTCAACGCGATGACAAACTTAAAAGTTTGGGAAGAAGTTCCTAGGTCCAAAGGTTGTAAGACTATTGACACCAAGTGGGTGTACACCGTGAAACAGAATGAAAAAGCTGAGTATGTGGCAAAGGCGAGACTCGTTGCTCGAGGATGTAAGGACAGAAATCAGTATCAAATTAATGAGACATATTTTCCTGTTGTGTCTCAATGGGTATTCCAATGGGTGATCTCATTGGCCAATAGGGGGGATGGTCAATGACACAATTTGACCTGCGAACAGCATTTCTGAATGGTGAAATTTGGCGTCCTATGTACCTATCATTATCACAAGGCTATGTTCCGGAATCACAAAATAGAATATTGAAATTAAAAAAATCAATATATGATTTAAAGACCTCATCAAAGTCGTGGTTCAATCTTTTGGACGAAAAATTAAAAGAACTGGGCTTCACCCAAAGTAAAATAGATCGTTGTCTTTATTATAAAGGAAAATTTAATGAAAAAATAGCTTTTCTGGCCGTTTATGTCGATAACATTTTGCTTGTAACAAGTGAAGGTAGTTGGAAGACTGATATTGTCGATCGTCTTGTAAAAAACTTTGATGTGAAAATTGAGTATAATCCTAAGTGTTTTGTTGGGTTTGAGATCGATAGAGATCAAACCAATAAAACGATAAAGTTATCTCAATTTGCCTATATTGATAAAATAGTTAAAAAATTTGGACTTGAGAATACCAATGGACAAAATACGCCCATGGAAGTTGGTCTAAAAATAAACAAAAAAGAAAAAGGAGTAGATAATCGAGAATTTCGATCTATGATCGATGCATTACTGTAGTTGGCTCGAGGTACGAGACCCAACATTGCTTTTGCAGTGAATTATTTGAGTCGTCGCCAAGGCAATTCCACACCTTCGGATAAGTGGAATGTCAGACGTATAATAAAATATATTTCACATACTAAATCATACTGTCTATTATACCAGTCAAAAAAGGAAAATCTGGAAGCTTATGTAGATGCTTCATATGCCCCTGATGTGAGTAACACTGATGGTGACATTGTGGACATTGAAGTAGGCAAGTCAGTAACTGGTTACGTAATTTTTTCTAATGGCGACTTAGTTAATTGGGCCGTTAGAAAACAACGACTTATGGCAGCATCCTCTACCACTGCAGAACTAATAGCTTTGCATGACTCACTCGATGACCTGAGGCTAATCGCCTTGCTCACTCATTATTGCTCGGCGAAGAAGGTCCAATTGATGTATTTGAGGATATATTTCCTCAGAGCACGTCGCAAAAGGATAGGAAAATAAAAGAATGAAAGCACTTATGGTCAAGTGTTATGACATTCTGGATGCTGTACAAAATAAAGAAATTCTGATTAAACGAGTTGGTACATCCAAACAGCAGGCGGACATTCTAACAAAAGTGTTAGACAGAAGGAAGCATCTTGAAGCCGCCTCAAAACTGCTCCTCATTCCCGATATGTTTGACTCTCCCTAATGTTGTCGTTTAAATTAAAAAGATACTGTTTGCCGCTGATGGCAGCTTTGTCTACACCCATTTGGCCCCTTGACAGGTTAGGGATGATTTGTGTACCCCTCGCTGCAGGGGAATCAACGTATTTGGAGTTTGGAAATTTCAATGGTGAGAGTTCTCTGATTGTTGTTTGAGATCGATATTTAATATATTCTGGTAGGTCTCTGATCCCCTGTAATATATGTGTTACTTCGACGATTCAAATGTTTGTTAAATTGGTTTTGCCTTATTTTTTATTTTTTAATTAATTAAAGTTGCTATTTTTGTAACATGTATCTATATTTAAATTTTATATTGCTCGTTAATTGAAAATTTTTGTGACTAATGGTAACACAACTGTGATAAAATGTTTTAATATTAGTTCGTTTTGTTGTCTAACTGAAACTATAGACATAATTTCATTTTCTGGTAACATAACTGTGATATATTTGTAATGTAATTATTTTTGTATTTAAATGTCTAGTCAATTTTAAAATTTTTAGGCTGTATCAGACTTTTATTTCTTTTGTAAATTTAAACAACGTCATAATTTAGAAATAAATGTATTCTCTACGTAAAGAGCTGTAGGGGGTGTTGTTCAGTCACCTCTTCACTACGCTCATACATTAGTACCACCTATGAGTGATGAATGGTAAATGTAATTTGATTCATTCTTTCGTATCTGTGGTCGTTCGTTTCAACTGTGGTATTCTACCCAGGCTTTATCTATCTTTTTTGGCATCATGGCTGTGTTATGTGTTTACTGGGCATTAAACCTTTGTGACGAGAACAACGTTTGTTATTTATTTAACTAGAAAATTAATCTCTCAAATGAAAGATCCTCATTGTTATTAATAGCCGTTTTTAACAATCTCAACAAAAAGCGTAGAAGAATAAAAAAGCATAGAATAATAAAACTAGACAAATCTTTGATGCTCTCATTCCTAGTGATCTTCAATCACGACGTCATACTTCAACCATATACATAATGGACTGCGCATACTGATAAAATTAGCATTGGCTTATATGGAGACACCATGAAGGCGTATATTTCATTCAAAAGTTTTTTTTTTCAGGATTTATCAAATATCATATGTCAATTGATTAAATAATTTGGAGGGGATTTGCATTGTCATTTTACAAAATGAAAGTGTTTTTAAAATTAAATAGCCTCATTTATTCATTTTTAATATTCGTAGGTTAATTCTCTTTGATTTATCGCTGAATCCGTTGTCAGAGGTACGGATTTTTCAAGGTATGAAAATCTGCGTACAGATTTTGTACGGATATTGTAAGATAGTACGGATTCACACGGATTTCTTGCCACTAGTACGGATTTTTGAGCAAAAATACCATATAAATTATAATTAAGCATTTTTTTCAACATACAGTTTAGTTGCCCTGATTGTTGATGAAAAAAAAGTCAAATTTTCAAATTTTCAATGTTTGTTGGCTTTTGCCATCGAGAGTATAAATTTGTAATGTCAAGAATATCGGAGAAGAGATAAAACGGATAAGAGAAGCCAAAGCCAAAAAGTTAAAAAATTAATAGAAAAAAAAATTCAAATATATATACACAATAACAGGATCACAGGAGTGACTAGAATCTAGATTGAGTTTGAGTAATAGGAATTCTTTCAAGTCAATCTGATTACGAATGAAGCTGCAATATCATTGAGCTAGAATCAGCCATAAACACGCCTGCAGCTACAGTTAAGATCATACCCTAGTTTTTTTCCTCATTTTATGAGAAATGAAATGCTAAAAATAGATATTGAAAGACTATAATGACGTTAATGACAAACAGCCTTAATTTTAACCTATTTATTCGATGTATTTCTACATTTTAACTAATAAAATTCTCCTGGTAAACTAGGAATAGCGTTTTTTTTGTTTTTTTTTTGCAAATTCAGAAAAAAAAACGAATACTTGAAATATTATCCCTCAAAAGTCTCAAAACATAAAAAAAAAAAGAAAAGAAGAAGGTACTTTTTCTTTCAAAACGAGTTTGCAACACTGTACCGATTTGTACGGATTTTTTGGCCGTTGAAAAATGTAGAAATATGACAGAGTATGGACTTTTCATATTTGAAACCTGGCAACCCTGAGACGTCATAACAAGTTAACTGTCAACTAGCTGGAAGAACTTGAGGGCGTTCAGAAATGTTATTCAGGGTGATGGGTGCGCAACCGTGGTGGACTATCACATGACTTGAAAATTAAAACAGTTGTCCATTAGGCCACACCCATTTCCAAACAACTTTAGGGTGATGAATGGTTGTCCCTTGGTTGTGGTGGACAACACACTTATTTTTGAATGCAAATAACGGTCAACCATGACCTCTAGACTATTTTTTATCATATTCAAATATTTTTGAATAAACTGACATTCATAAGTTTGATGTGACAAATTGATTTTTGTGAGAATTTTAAATTTTATTTTGTTTTGTGCTAAATTAAATAAAAATGAATTATAATATTCTGTCAGATACT